>JAOTQJ010188542.1:0-21904 GCA_025642045.1 Solanum sejunctum | reverse complement strand
GAGGAGCGTCGAAAGTTGCATTGACTAACTGCTACTTCACAAATGAAAAAAGCGCAGATAGTTTAAAGAGTCATTTTCTTTATTCCATCATACTCCAAGGCTAAAAAATAGTCAATCTTTGGCTCCATCCAAGATTGAGTATATTCGATTATGATTTTTTCAAAATATATTTGGCTAGCTTCACAAAAATACAAAATATATTTTTATTTTTACTTGACACTTTTAACATATTAATAGGAAAATATAATATTAATATTTTTTTCTATTTTACCCTTTACATTAATTGCATATTCTCCAAATTAATTCTCAAGGCCTAAGACGGCATATCAATTAATACATATATTATTATAAAATACTCATATTAATTGTTGCTTCTTAAGAAACATACCAAATTCAAAGTTAATAAATAATTATGAACGAAAAGAGTATTTTTAGTGTCAAACTTAAATAAATATTTTACAAGTAATGATATATACGATTCGAACTCAAACCCGTAAAGTTTCCCTTCTTAAAATATTAATTCAATTCTTAAAGCCACAATAAATAAACTTTATTTATTTTTTTCTTAATATAGAAGAGAATTAAGAAATAAGTAAAAATTAAACTAAAAGGTTCTTGGAATATTATATTTTTTAATTATCCTGAAAATTTATGTTGTTGATAACATATCGTCAAAGGCAATCATGGTGAGTAATATATTCCCAAAAAATAGCACAATAATGTTTGTGTTACCTTTTTCAGCCGCCTCACAAAGTATATTATAGTAATAATATAAAAATATTTATACAAATCTGAACGTACACATACCAATAAACTAATTAATTATATGATATCATTTGTATCGCCGAAATTCATTTGTTTATTTCTAAAAGAATCATATGGTAATAAAAAAAATATCATCTCTTTTTTTTTTTTTAATTTATGAAAACTTTATAGCCAATTGTACCTCATAATATCTTTTCAGTAAATTATTATTTTACTAGTATTAATAAGAGTAAAAAAGTAAATATATCATGTTCGATATATTTTTTTTACCTGTTTGCTTAACTATTGTTATGACTATAAATTTATAATATCATTTCTAATTAATTATTTTTTTCTTTAACGAAATGTCTATAATGTTTTAAGCAAAAAGAGTAGTTAAAGTGCGAACTCTTGTTATGAAAGGTGTAGATGAAGAAAAGAAAGGCCTAAATGTAATTTAGCAGAAAACAAATACCATTACAAACAAAACATGTGGATCATAAGGATTGAAAATTTGCAATTAATTAATTGAAGTCATGTTTCGTAGTACAAAGTTTTTAATTTCCTAATTTGAATATTAAAATATTCTTCTATAAACTTGTGTTCTTCGTTACTTATTTTAGGTTATCTTTAATTTGCTGAGTACTTTGTGATTTGGTGTTTACTCCCTTGCTATGTTTTTATAGGTTGTAAGTCTATTCTCCCTTCTTTGCTTCCTTCATTTTAGGATCGAGCCTCAGGATCACTCGTGAGGTAGCTACTTGTATCTTTGGTTGGCCTTCAAAGATTTTATTTTATATTTTGTTCTGCTTGAGAATTAAACATTTGAGTTATATATTTCATTTGAGCATTCTCTATTTAGAGATTTGTATATGTGACACCAGTCAAAAAGAAAAAAACTTTGAATTTAACTTAATTCGAGATTTTATCTAATGCAAGTGAATTTCTAACTTTTTATTAAGTATGATTAAACCTTATCATATATATATGAATTTGATTGGTTTATAGCATAAGTAAGATAAAATTATATTATTATAGACTTTGATAATAAGACTTCGAATTACCATTGTAAGGTATACTAAATCTTTTGACGCCTCCAATAGCTAATACAATAATACCAATAATAATAACACATGGTCTAATATAATGAGTACAATAATATGAAGCACATAGAGTACTTGTGTGTTGCGTGGCACCAAATTAGACTTTTTCCTAGAATAATTGTTTTATATACTATGGAGTGCAGAGAAAGAATTAGATGTTGCCAGCTAGTGATGGGCTAATTAATATTCTTTTGGTACTAACTAACTAAATAAATATTATTTTTTAATTAATTTGGTTCGAATTATTTTTTATGAATTATTCATATATTAGGTGTTTGTATTTATTAAGACATTATTACTTTTAAATTAAAAAATAATCAAAAAAATAAATCAAACCTATTCAAATCGACAATAATCAAATTGGCAGTTATTTTTTAATTTGGTTTGATTTAGTTTTAGAAATTTTAAAATCAACTAAATTGATTTGGTTATACTTTTAACCAATAAAATCGAACCATGAACATCCCTAAGCATAGTGTATAGTCAATTAAATTATTTATATTAACATGGGTTATGATGCACTGAGAGGAGTGTTTCACTCTTAACCAGAGGTCTCGGGTTCAAATCTTGAGAATGGAAAAAATGTTATTGGGAGCGTCACCTCCAAATGGACCCTGCAGTCCGCAATTCAAATTTAGTCAGAGCTCCATAAACTTCAAATATCAGATGAAAAATTAAAAAAAATAAATTATTTATATTTAATGAATATTTCTTTAAAATCAAATATATTATTAAGAAAATAGATTATAGGATTGATGAGTTGAAAAAACATATGTTATTATTTTATTGAGTTCAAATTTACGAACATTCATAATAAATAAGAAAAAAATTAAATTATATAAACACAGTTGAATTTATTTATTACTTTTTTAGTCTTATTGGGTCAATATCAGCCGATCGAATCTTGTGGCTCTTAATAAATTAATAAATACTAGTATCAATAATTAAATATATTGCCCAATTTGGGCTCCATTTTAAATTAATACTACTACCAATAAATAAATATATTGCCCAAGTTGGCCTCCATTTGACATAGTCAACAGTTGTAGTATATCATTACCACACATGGACCATATATTTAGAATATATTAAAATATTATTTAAATTTTGCAGCGAAATATATTAGGGCAAAATATTTTTCATTTTAAATAAGGAAAAAATAAATTAATTTAATTATTTAATCTTGAAGAATAATTTTAAATATTTACTTATTTGTATTTTCTATGTGAGGAGTTTAAGAACTTTAATTGGTAATAGTTAGTATGGAAAGTAATTGGCATGATCAACATTTAGTCATTCTAAATAGTAATTTGATATTCCCTCTGTGTTATATTAATTAAATTTTTAAGATAATATACACATATTAAAAAAAATATTTAAAAATAAAATTTATATCTTATTTTTCACTATTGTCCTTCATAAAATCATAAATACATAGTGTAATTGATTTCCTAGAAAATATAAAAGTTCAATTAATGCAAGGGTAAATATGAAAAAAGTTTCAAACATTCATCTTGAACTTTGAAAAATTCAACTATTTTGAACCTTGAAAGAAATTTAAAAATTCAATTATTGTGAGACGGTGGGAGTAATAATTAAAAGGATAAAAATAACAAACAGTGTATCTAATTAATGTCTTAATATTTTTTTTTAAAGGATGAGCAATGCCCTCAATAATTTATTTATTTTGAAATAAAAAAATATTGATAATACTATAATTTTCTAAGTGGATTTTGAAAATAATAAAATATACATATATATTTTTATTTTATCACCCTCAACTCAAAGAAATAAAAACACAATATTTGTGAAAATATAAGCAATAACATAATACAACAACAATAATAACATACCCAATGAAATTTTACAAGTGAGTCTGGAGAGTGTAAGTTGTACCCAGACCTTACTACTACCACATAGAAGTAGAGAGACTGTTTCTTAAAACAATCAGCTCAAAACTCATAAGCAATAACATAATATACAAGAAAAAAGTATATGAAACAACAAATAGTACCAAAACAATAATAACAACATACTTCGTAAAATTTATAAATCTTAAATATCCACTAGCCAAAGAGATCATATTCATGCACCTCTTCTTAACATGCTCGAACCATCTCCTTAATCAACCATAAAAATCATTCCCATTTCCTTAAACCATATGTTAATTAGTTCTCCGTCTATCTTTATCTGTCTACTATATTACTCCCTCTATTTCATATTAAGTTAATTCTTAGAATTTTTTTGATGTTTCAAAATAAATGAATTGTTCACTTTTCAAGAGATGTATTGAAACTTTTTTTTTAATTTTACCCTTTATTAATTAAGTTTCTAAAGTTGAGTTCTGTATGAGAATTAAGTCATATATTAAATGAATGTGTAAAGTTTGAAAATGATAAAAATAGAAGAACATGATTAAATTGTCTTTGTTTTTTTTCTTAATATACGTGAAATGACTCAACAATTCATTTAATATGAAAAATAGGAAGTATTTTAGAATGTCCAACAATATTTATTCACTTTATGAAATTAAGAGATAATATTACACATAATTTATAATTTATCTTTATTATTATTTATAGTAATTTCTCTATTTATTTTTTCAAGATAATATATTTATTATATTCAAATAGTAATATAATAAAATTACACAATTATTTATGACTTTTTAATTTCTATGTCAAATTAATAAGAAATAGGTAAAGATGGATGGAGAACATGTTTCTAGAGATGTGGTTCACGCGCTGAAGAAGCGCGTGTTAGGAAAAGAGTGATGAAAAGCAATAAATAAATATTTGTGTGTAATAAAATCCTCCTGGTTTTGAAAAGAACCATGGGCGGCCTTGCCGGCTTTTTGGGTAAGTAGTAGTAATCCGCAGACACGCCTACTTATTTTTTTCCTGGAATATCGTGTCAGATTCTTGGCTAAACGAATGGACCCCACACGAATAAAAATAAAAACAATGGGCCCCATGTACCATTAAAGTTAAACAAAACCCGATTCACGAACACGCGGCGGCATAACTGAAGCTTAGCCGACAAACCCGGTTCAACCTGATTTGTCACCGTTTCTCCTACACTTTCCATATTTGTTGACCGTATGACACGTGTTCGGAAGGGTTTTTCTTTTACTCATGTTATAATTTTGTGATACAACTACATGAATTGTTACGACAGAGAGAGTAATGAATTTAGTAATTAATTCTAGTGAATTACTTTTTTTTTTATTAATTATTAAGAAAAAAATAGAAAAAAAATATTATTTATTATTAATTTTATGAAATGATATATTTTAAGAATTATTTATTTATACTTTATCTGTTTTAAAATAATTAAATTATTGAATTATATCATATATATTAAAAAATAAAAATAAAATTTAATCATATTATTTTTTACTATTTTTAAACTTGAAACATTCATTTAATGCATTATTTATTTTTAAATTAAAATTTAATCTTAAAAACTCAACTAATAATGAACAAAATTAGAAAAAAATTCAACATATCTCTCAAAAAATCAATAATTTAATTATTTTGAAAATATTTACTAAAAACGATATATTAAAAGAATAGTAGGAAATAACTTGTTATTTGTTCTCTTGCATTTACGGATTAATTGAAGTTGGTCTTTGTAACGTACAATATACCTAACCTATTGATGAAATAAAGAAGTCATATTAATTTGCTGATTTTATTATGAATAATTATCTCAAAATGGTGTAGAAAAAACTGTGCCGCCAGCAAGAAGACGAATGTCACGTAACTGATTAGGCCCCACAGAAAAACTAGGGGCCCCACAAAACCCATGGGGGCGGCTGCTATTTCTCATTAGTCAAATTCCTCATAGCCACTATTGACTGTCCCCCCACTCACTTTTTCCTATATAATCTCCTTTGCTCTTTTCTCCATTTTCTTCTATTCTCAACACATACACACATTTCTTCTTTACAATTTTGTTTTGTATTATGGCTCCCAAGGGGAAAATGAACGGGATTATTTCCAAGGAGGTGCATTATAGAGGGGTAAGGAAGAGGCCGTGGGGGAGATACGCGGCCGAGATAAGAGATCCGGGGAAGAAAACCAGGGTTTGGTTGGGTACTTTTGACACCGCGGAAGAGGCCGCGAAAGCTTATGATTCCGCGGCCAGGGAGTTCCGCGGTGTCAAAGCGAAAACCAATTTTCCACTGTTAGAACCAGAAAAGGAACAGAATTGTAAAATCAACAATGAAATGATGAATCGGAGTCCGAGTCAGAGCAGTACTGTTGAATCGTCCAGCCGGGATGGGTTATCGCCGGCGGTTATGGTGGATTCATCTTCTCCGTTAGATCTCAGCCTCGATGCCGCCGGTGTGTTTAACCACAGCACTGTTGGATTCAAGCTACAAAACAACAATCCGTTCCGATCTTCTCAGATTTCCGGCGGACGTTTCGCCGGAGCTGTACCGGCGGTGAATCATATGCATTATCTGGAAGCTCTTGCACGGGCCGGAATGATAAATCTAGAAAAAAAGACGGTGGATTTCCTCGGCGGAGGAAACGGCGGCGGGGTACAAAGTGAATCTGATTCATCATCGGTTATAGATTTTATGGGTGTCGACGTGAAGCGAACCGCCGGCCCCGGTCTAAATCTGGATCTCAACCTGCCTCCGCCGGAAAAAATGTGAAATCAACGATCGGAGTTATTTTTGCATTTTAATTTGCTGCAATTTCCTTTTTAATGTTTTTTATTTAATACAGAAAAAGGGGAAGACAAAAAAAAGAGAGTATATAGAATTAGGTGATAGATAACAGAAAATTCGCCGGCGCCGGCCGGCGACAATTGATCACCGACGATGTGTATATCAAGAAGGATGATCAACTTTTTTTTTTCAACAGAACAAAAGATCTAGTGATTTTGATAAGTCTGTTGTTTGAATGATCATCCTGTAATATTAATACAACATTGTTGCCGTTTTTTTTTAGCTGAAAAAAATTGTTTTATTTTTGTTTAAATTTTGGGACCGGTCGGAAACGGAGGAACAGAGTGGCGGCGGCTGAGGACAGGGAAGAGAGATTTGCGTTACACGTGTGGTCCATTAGAGTATGTACATGGCACGTGTAGTTCTGCCACGTGGATGTTGCCTTTTCAGTTCCACTTTTTGGGGGATTTTTATCTTTTCAGCTAACGACGGCGTAACAAAGACGTACGTACTTTTCAGATCAAGTTATTACGTATACGAATAAAATGACAGAAACATTTAGGTGGGGTAATTTGAATTGTTTTTAATAATTCATATTTTATGAAAAGATAATTGTGTAATATTTTATTTTCTTAAATCTAAAACTTAATTATATTGATTACATTGTTTTTTCTAAAGAAATTATTTAATCATCTCTCTATCTTTATTTATTGTTGGGGAATTTTTATAAAGAGTTAGGTTTGAAATTTAATATGATTTAATATAATTATAATTATTTTGTATCATTTTTGTTATGTGATCCGGAGAAGAGGAGAGAGGTGAGCGAGATTGAAAGAGATCAGAAAAATAAATTATATGTGCATATTTATCAAGTTGTATATGTATATATATATTAAATAATTATATATATATATTTGCATATTTGATAAGCAAGACTAGGGGAAAGAGGAGAGAGGCATGCGAGATAGAGAGAGGGAGGAGAGAACGAGTGAGAGAGGATAGAAAGTGAAGAGAGATTAATTGTATATGTATATTTCTGTCAAATTGATTATGTGTATCTATCAAAATAAGTATCTATATAATTAGTGTACATATATAATTGTACACATGATAAAAAATTGTAGAAAGAAAAGAGAGAAAATAATAATAAAATTTTAACTATAACAATAAAACTCTAATTACAGTTGTAAATTATAACTTTTTTCAAACTATAATGGTATAATATTTATAAAATATTATATGTTTGTCTAATTATATAACTTTTTATTATTATTGTTATTCTTTAACCATTTGAAATAGGAATTTTTTTAAAAAAATCTAAATATAGAATATGGTTAATGAAATTTTATTTATAAAATTAACCTTTACTTGTTAGAAAATGATGAGTATTAGATAATGTAATTTAATTGTACTTACCAAAAAAAATTAAATCTATGATATGAAAAAAGAAACCCAGGGGCAAATTTGGAATTTAGCATAAGGTTACCGTGTAATCTTAGCTGTTTGTTGGTGGATCGCCGACATTAAATAGTGCTGCAAACAAGATTACACGATAAATTAACGTAAATCAGATCAAAAACAGATCTTATCTTAAATTAAATGCATTTACAGGAATTATATCCAGCACTTTTTTTTTTAATCAGAATAAGTACATATAATTATAGCATCATTTAAGGGCTTTTAACACTCTCTTTTGACGGGTTATTACTCATTATTTTATATTATATATATCGTATTATCTTATGTTAAATGGTAGTGTATTACAGTATAGGCGTTTCTTAAACTGGCCGCCTTTTCATGAAATACTACTTCTTTTTTCTCGTAGCATTTTTTTTAATTTATTCTAAAAAGAATATTATTTTATAATAATTAAAAATAATTTATTCTTTAAATTTTTTTATCTTTAATAAAATAATTCTCAATTATAAAAATATTTAATAATAATTTTAAGTTATAAATTTTAATCCTTCAAAATAAAGAGATATTACATAAAATAAAATATCAAAAAAAATAATAAATATTGAATATAAAAAATAATATAAAATAAAATAAAATAGTGGAATAGCAGACAGGTGAAGGGTCCACATGTGGAGACAGACATAAGAAGTGGAGATAAAACGCGGCTGCCGATTTTGTGTGGGGCCAGATTCTCTTGCATTTCTCATTTTAAACTTTCAATTGTATTTTAATTTTTTATTAAAAAAAGGGATAAATATATTTTTTAAAACTTTACTATTTAAAGTACCTATATGAACTTGCTCAGGATCATAGTTTAAAGTAGAGAGTGATAAAATTAAATCTAATTCATTTAATTTGTTAAAATTTGAATGAATTAATAATTCATTTATTGATTAATTTAATTTATTTTAACTCAATTTATTGAAGTTTAGGTGGTTTAATAATTTATCTCAATTCAATCTATTTCAACCTATTTAAAATTGTACTGATATGTAATTCAAATTAATTTGAGAGAGATCTTGTCAAAATTATTTTAAGATATTTTTTTAATTTAATATATTTTATATAGGCAGAATAAAAAAATATAATTTAATAAAGTACTAAAATATTGAAAAAGAATAAATAAAATAAATAAAACTTCGCCGAGTTGGGTCTTAACTCACTTTACACATTACTCAACTCTTATTGACCCAACCCATTTTGATTTAAACAAATTCGAATTGAATTGAGTATTGACCCATTTGTTGTTTTGATCTATTATGACCCATTCAATTTCTTTTTTTGTTTCCCACCAAGTATCCAGTACTCACATTAGAATTCGACTATGTTCAAATTCGTATTGTGTAGGGCCCCATTTGGGGGGAAGCACACTCTATCAAAATTTTTTCATTCTCAAGGCTCGAACTTAGGACCTTTGGTTAAGAGAAGAGCAAACTCATCCGCTATACCACATTCTTTGGCGGTGACTTACTCAAATTTGACTCAACTCCCCCCTTTCTTGTCATCCCTGATTTAAATAGAAATAAAATGAAGAAATTTAAATTATTAGGAATAAATCTTTTTTAATGATAAATAAGTATGTATGGATCTTCGCTCATTCCATGTTAAAAAACTAACCCCTCTTTCTATATATTATTCTCATCGTATGCAGAATTATATATTAAAAATAGTTGTTAATTTAAATAATCAAGAAAGAATTACTCATTTTTTTCTAATTCTGCTTTTAATAATTAAGTTATTCTTAAATGTGAAAAATTCTATTATTATAATTCTCAAAAAATATCATCCATTTAGTATAGTTATATTAATGAGATTACACCCTTTATTAATTTTTTTAAATAATTATGTCAATTTTTTTTTGCTTTTGAAGATAATATTTTTGAAATGAGGGTCTTTCGAAAACAGTATCTCTACTTGCATTTGATAATGGTAAAATTTGTGTCTATTTTATATTTTTCAAATTATATTTATAAAATTTTATTAAATATATTATTATAATTATGTCGAATCTTATTATTAGGATTTATTTTTTGGGCCAAACACAGTGATTTAAATTCCAATTCCATTGCAATTGGCAAGGACCACAAACTTTTTAAAAGATACTTTAAATGTTGGAAACACAAACTTTTTAAAAGATACTTTAAATGTTGGAAATTTGTTATTTGTTATAAATGTTATTCTAAAGAGTAGTTGTCATTCTGATATTTTCAAATAATTAGAAGAATGAATATTAGAGGAGGTTATTTGAAGTCACCAAACTACAATGACCTCATTCAAATTGGTCTCCATTTATTTTCATTACTAGTTATGAGAGCTTGTTCTGACACGAACTCAATATATATTATTTTTTTATTTTGATTTATATGCTATAAATAAATTTTTAAATATATTTTATAATTTTTTAAATTATTAAGTATTGTAATTATTATATTTTATATTATTTTTAATTACTTATTTTATTTTAATTTATATAGAACATATAAAACTTAGTGAGTCAATTAAATTTTATTTAGTTTTTAGATATTATAAATTATTGATATGTTGTAATTTATAATAGGTTCTATATAAATTTTAAATAATGTATGTTATCTTTTTATCCTAATTTAAATTTTAAATTGATAATTATTTTGGCCTATAATATTTTTATATTATTTCAAGTAATTTACATGAACCTTTTTTATTTATTTGTATCATTTTTTAAAAATAAATGTTTCTTTTTTGACACAAATATGATCATAAAAAATTATTAAAATAGTTATTTAATTTTACTTGTTCAGTTTAGAAAGAAAGATACAATTTATCATTTTGTATTTGTTTTATCCTAATTCTAATATTTGTATTACTTAAAATAATTAATTAGGGTGATGTGATAAAATCACAGTTGAAGCAATTGAGAAAATGATTTATGAGGGTGCAATATTGTAAAATCACAGTTGAAACAATTGAAGAAATAATTAATAAAAGCGATAAAACAACTAGAGTTTTATGGTTTATTTATACAAATGTATATTTTTAAAAAAATCGTATTTTATGTAGTTACCTTAACTATTTGATAGACGAATGTGAACACATATAAAAAATAAATTAAAATTTAAATAGAAACTGTCTAATAGAAATATTTTATTAGAAAATTAAGATGTTTAATTAAATAAAATTATGTTCGAATATCGAAATAGAACATTCTCAAAATAAGTCGATTATATTTGTGTATGGTTTTCATAATATAAAAGTGTGCATGATTTAAATTGGGGATTAATTTTTGATTGCTAATCATGAATCAACAATTTTTTATTTTTTATTTTTAACAGTTTAGAGGTCACTCCACAAGAATTAGATAATTTTTTTTTGTTTTTCATATGTGTTAATCAATAACTTTTTTTTTAATGTATATAATCAGTCATACCAAATTAATAAATGCATAATATAAGTACGTGAATAAATTCTACTTTGTTTTTTGATCCAAAACCAGGATGAAAGCCTTTAATTCGGCTTGGATTGATTTCATTTGAGCATCAAAATTTTCACGACGCTATGAAATCAAGTTCGGTGAAGACTTCTTTAACCCAATCTCTGCGAGTGATCGGGAAGCTTTGATTCAGATGTACATGCATTGCTTTGTTGCCATTATTATTTCACATATAAGCTTCAATTCCTCTTTTTTGCTATGTCGAATCCACCATAAACTTAGTCTAATCTTTTCATGTCAACAGGTTGAGGCTCAGCGAATACCACTGTTTTAACAGCTAAAAATCAGATTCAGTTCATGTATTTAAGGTAACCCTCGTTCTTTTAACTTTGTAGACTATTATTGCCTCTGTTGTTCTCTTTACTGGCTAGTATAATTGATGTTTTGTACCTTTGTTCGCTGCATATTTGATATCTGCCGTGGATCTAGGACTAGTAATGCTCTTCCTTGTTTTGGAACTTGATGAACAGCAAAAAACTTAAGTTGTGTTGTTCCTGCAAAAAAGAAAATATGATTAGCAAAATAGTCAACAACTTTGTTTCCTTTCCTCATGATGTGTTGAATGTCCACTGCGCTGTGCTTCTTCAAGGTGTTAATCTTCTTGATCATCCCTTTGATACTCCAAAGCACTTCCTAAATCCCTGATATACAATTAAACATCATTAAAGAATTTGTCCCCAGAATAACTGGCATCTAGTTCATGCTGACACAAGCTTCAAGTCCTTTCTCCAATGCCCAGATTTCAGCTTCTAAAACTGGTTCTCTACCCTATGTTTAGTGATGTTGCATATACAAACTCTCACTTTCAATTTCTAACATAAAACCCAGTAGGACTAGGACCCGGATTACCTTTACAGGCCTTATCAGTATTGCATTTAAAACACCTCTCTTTAGGTAACTTCCAGTAGATTATGCTTGGTACAATGATTGATTTACATCCACTCAAAAATTGTACTAGATTAGCCCATGTTTTTGGGATTCTCTTAAGCCATGAAGATTTAAATTGTGGCATCCTATCTACTCACCTCCAACATTATTTTCTGTGTAACAAAATTATCCCTATGTTTAATACTGTTCCTCCTTTTACATATCACCCATAATATAAAACAAGGAACAACATTAAGTAGTACTTAAGCTTATTTGAACATTTTGTATTCCACTACTTATAAATTGTATCCTTTAAAAAATCACAAGGTCCATTTATCCCTACCTCCTTTGAGAAAATGGATCATAGATAATTAGCTGCAGGACAGGCTAAGAAAAGATGATGATATGATTCTTCAGCCAGTTGATCACAACAACAACTACTAAAATCATCCACCACATCAATTTTAATTCAGAACTCCCCTGTAGGTAATCTTTTTTTAAACAGTCTCCACACAAAAAAGACACTTTAAAAGGTATTCTTTTTTTTCATATTTGTGGAAATACTCATGTGATGTCCCGTGGGATCTTACCAGTTTCTAGGCCGATTTTACAATAAATTTCCTATTCAAAGAAAGCATTCGGTGGGGAATATTTGAAGTACCTTCTACTGTACTAAATTCCAGTTCTCTGGTAACATAACCCACAGTATCCTTAGGGAAAGCATCTCTCAATCTACTCTCATTCCATCTTCTATCAACCAATAAATAATTCACATTTTTTTTCATCATCTCATTTGAGCAAGATACAGGAAGATGATAAAACAAGACTCCGAATTGAGTCACCAAATTTTCTAATAAAAAAAGTCCTAGCAATCAACATATACTTTCAGGTTTGTGAGCCCCCATTCCACTCCACAACCTGTGGCCTGTTGTAGACGGTCTTAGGCCTAACTCACACCCCAAAAGTTAGCTCAAAGGGAGGAGGATTGCCTTAGCCTTATAAGGAGTTTACCCATCCCATTAACCACCAATGTGGGAGTTTGTTTTTCAACACCCCCTTCACGTCCAGTGCTTAGCATCTGGTGTGTGGACAATTTTTTCGGAGGCTCAATATTGGGTGAGATGGGCCCTGCTCTGATACCATGTTGAAGAAGGTCTTAGGCCTAACTCACACCCCAAAAGCTTAGCTTAAAGAGAGGAGGATTGCCTAATCCTTACAAGGAGTCCACCTATCTCATTAACCATCAATGTGGGACTTTGTGTCTCAACAATTCCACATAAAATTAGATCACATAATTTATTTTGTTATGAAAAACCATCAAACTTCAGCAAATAAAGCTCTAGATATCTCAAATAGGGATTTGAAACAAAGGCCTCCCTCTTTCTTGGGTAAGCATACATCATTCCATGAAACTCAATGCTTATTTATGTCTACTTTCTTAAAATTTCATAAAAATCTAGCAAAGGTTCTATAAATATCATACAATACACATTTTGGAGGGATGAGAACAGATAGTTCATAAATAGGAATACTCTGTAAAACATTGTTAGTTTGAATAACCTTACCCCCCAAAGAAAGTAGTTTTCCTTTCCAAGCCTGCAACTTAGATTGGACTTTCTTTATAAGGTTTGAAAAATGGGACTTCCTTTTCTTAGCATAGCCAATTGGCCATCCTAGGTAAGTCAAATAGAACTTATCTCTATGAAAGCTAGGCTCCTCCACTATACTAATATCAGATTGTGCAGCTTTATGGTGAATATAAAAGGTACTCTTCTCCTTATTAATTTTTTGGTTTGATTGCTCTTCATAGTCCTTCAATATCTGCATTAGTAACTCTAAAGAGGTGTTGTCTGCCTTTACAAATATAATGGTGTTATCAACATAAGCCAGATGATTTATCTGCTCACTCCACTTCGGTAAATTATATCTCTAAAAACCTGCTCAAGTAAAAAGGTTATTCAAGGCCCTAGAAAGGACCTAGCCATCTGAATGAATAGAGCTGGAGACAAAGGATCTCCTTGCTTAACCCCCCCTAGTAGAATGAAAGAATCCATAAGCTTATCCATTAATAAGTATGTAGTACCAATTGTTAGACACTAATCTCCATATTTTGTCAATGAACAATCCATTAAAGCCCATTTTATCCGGAACAACTATCAAAAAGTCCTATTCTACTTTATCATATGCTTTAGCCATATCCACAATAATTTCTTGTGCTAGAAGAACATTTTCTGTTAATTAATACTCTTATATATTTCTTAATTTAATTTTTTAAATCAAATTATTTAATCACAATTAAATTGATATGATTTGATATAAACGCTTTATGTGTATAAACAAATTTATTAAAACATTATTGGTTCATTAGAGCTTGGTACTTTTTGGCTTAGAACATATATTATGTGTTAAAAATGTACAAATCAATATATATTAAACTCAATAAACTAGATTACATCTAGTAAAATTTCAAATATGAATTCAAGAGTTTAAGTTTTCTCAATTAAGGTTTTATAAGCAATATATTTGGCAAATTTTCTCCTTCCCTAATTAATTGATCTAATTAACGTGGAGTTTTGAATATCTCTGCAATTAATAAACATAATTAGTTGCTTTTCCAAGTTCATCTCCTCTATACAATAATAATATACAAAATTATTCTAAATTTCAATTCAAGCAGCAGTTTTATATTTCATTAATTAGGGAAATTGTAATAGGTGGCCAGAGATTTAACCTAATTTTGAGTTAAATAGAGTGTGGTATTTGAATTTTCACAATCATGATAGTAAGCAGTTTAGTTTTGATGCAATTTTGTTAACATATTTTTCATTATAATAAATTTTAAATGCCTCATTTTATCACAAATCATCAAATATAGACCATTGAATTTATGTACATATATGTAAATATATAGCAATTTCAATTGTTATCAGTAAGGATGGCAATGGGGCGTGAGAGTACGTGAAGGGTCGGGCGAATTGAGGTCAACATGCAAATTTTTTAAATTGTCTCGTCCTACCTTGCATGATGATTTTTTTTCATTTTCAATTCGTCCAGCTCCGTCTTGCATAAACTTGCCTAGCTTAAATTTTTAAGTTCTTTTATTTTTTAATTGAATTTAATATGAAAAATAAAAATTCATAAGTTTTTTTTTAAAAAAAAATTTCTCTAATTAACGTCTCAATAACTAATTAACTATTTTTAGTAAATATTTTAATAATTATTTCTTAATTGGTAATTATAAGTTTCAAATTAATATTTCAACAACTAACAATTTACAGGACATTTTTAATTTAAATTTTATAAAAAAATAAAATTAAAGTCAATGTTTTATATAAAAAAATTATATCCTTCACTTTTACTAATTACAAAGATTTAATAAAATAAAATTAAAGTCAATATTTTATATACAAAATTTATATCTTTGATTTTTACTAATTACAAAGACTTAATTATTTTTGAATTCTTATTTGGTTTTTTAAACTTGCAACCTATCTCGCCCTGCTCCCATTAGTTTTAAAAATAGTTACTTCAACTTGTCTTGCCCCACATGATGATTTTCTTTCATTTTCAATCCGTCCTGCTCTGTCCTGCTTAAACTTTTAAATTCTTTTATTTTTTAATTGAATTTAATATGAAAAATAAAATTCGTAAGTTTTTTTTTTAAAATTTCGTCAATTAACGTCTCAACAACTAATTAACTATTTTTAGTTGACATTTCAACAATTATTTCTTAATCGTTAATTATAAGTTTCAAATTAACATTTTAACAACTAACAATTTACAGGACATGTCTAATTCAAATTTTAGAAAAAATATAAAATTAAAGTCAATGTTTTATATAAAAAATTTATATCTTTGATTTTTACTAATTACAAAGATTTAATCTATTTTGAATTCCTATTTGTTTTTTCAAATTCGCAAAATGCCCCCCTCTCCCCCATTAATTTTAAAAATAATTACTTCAACCCGCTTTGCCCCACGTAACTTTAAAACCTATCTTCCCCGGTTGCCATCCCTAGTTATCAACACATGCATAGTCGAACTTACCGTATATATAATATTGTGAATGACGTTCGTAGATACTCTTCAATCTCCTCTTGCGAAGATTGCTATACATCTGACTTCTAGTTTCCTCTGCGATACTTGTTTCTCTATTCTTAATTCATGAGTTATACGAAGAATTATTTCTATCACAGACTGAGACTTAAATAGGTATTGAATTCAAAACTCAATACTAAAAATGGTGAAAGTTTCAGAATCAAGATAATGTATAAACGTGAGAATTATGCTCATTAAATAAGACACATCACGTGTGGTATTTAAATTTTCACAATCATGACAGTAAGCAAGTTTTTTTTTTTTTTTGGTGAAAGATGGTAAGCAAATTAGTTTCGATACAACTGTTAACATAATTTTCATTGTGACATCTTTTAAATGCCTCGTTTTATCACAAATCATCAAATATAGACCATTGAATTTATGTACATATGTATAAATATATAGCAATTTCAATTGTTATCAGTAGGGACCAATGGGATGGGTGGGGCGCATGCGAGATCGGGCGGGTTGCGCTCAACAATCGCCCCACCTCATCCTGTTCCGCCTTGTATGATGACTTTTTTCACTTTGCAAAGATCGCTATACTCTGACTTCTAACTTTCTGTTCTTTCTGCGACACTTGTTTAACTATTCTTATTTCATGAGTTATAGGAAAAGTTTACTTCATCACAGACTGAGACTTAAGTAAGTGTTGTATTCAAACTCACTGAAAATGATGAAGGTTTCAAAGTCAAGATAATATATAAATTGTTAAGAATGATAGTAAAAAAATTATTATCTTTTTCTGATTTGTTAAAATTATTATTAAGAAAAAAATTCATGGCAGTCCAAAAAAAAAAAAAAAACCACAAACGAGAAGTGAAAAGCATAATAAAAACATTATGAACAATAGTTTTAATAAAAACTAAAATAATCAAAATACAAGAAATCATATATAGCAATAGAGATCATGTGATAGTAATTTACATGAACAATATTATGACTACTAATATGGACAAATATCGAGACAACCAAATAATTTTGTGAAACTTTAAAAGTTATTTATTCGTTTGAATTTCTTTTTAACATAAGTAATAACTTTTGAGACATTAAAAACAATACTAGTTTAGCATATGTGCTTTAGACGTGCGTATCGAGTTAATTAATAAAATATGTATGTAAAATGAAAACATTTGTTATATGGATGTTAAGAATTTAGAATTCCTCACATATTTGCAGCTATCAAACAATATTTTGTATTGAAAACTTTTTTCCTAAACATTGGACGAAATCCTTCATAGGATAAGTCTTTTACTCTTTTAATTGAGTCTCTAGAAGGTTTTGCTTTTTTTCAAATTAAATACCTTCAATACGCGACATTTTAAATAAAAATTGTACCCTTCAGTATAATACTTTTTTTTTTATAATATATCAGAAATAGTAATGTTATCAAATGAGGTATAGTTGTATTACATAATTCAAATTCAAATAAAAATAGATAAAATCATAATTGATTTTGAAGTCCTAGATTTTAGAATTTCTTGCATAGTTCAAAAAGAAAAAAGTTTAATAAGTAAAATTGTAGCAAATGTAAATATTCGAAAATTAAAGAAAAATATAGTACATCATAATTTATCTATTGCAGTGTTTAGCTGATAGATGACAAAAAGTTTAATTAATATTTGTAAAGGCATCGTACTTCTAATCCTTCTTTTACTAAAATAATCAAATTATAACAAATTAAAATTGCTTTACTTTTTTATATTTTATAAAAGTTACGAAATGAAGTCTTAAATCTACTGAATTTTTATCGGGTTCCATGTAGCGAAGTGAACAATAAAATTTAGGAGGAATAAATGAACAAATGGAGACCAAAAAATTTAGGGGTTGTTTGGTACAAAAATGAATAATGCAGGGATTAGTTATATAGGGATTAGTAATACTATGATTATTTTTTATCCCATGTTTGATTTATTATTTTTCATTTAATTTTATACTTGGTTTAAAATTCTATAAAAAGTTTTTTTCAATTATGCCCTTGAACTATTATGAGATTTTTTATTTCATGTAATTATATCAAATAGATTATTTTTTTTTTATAATTTTTAACTAGTTAGGAAAATAATAATTTATCATTATGTTTGTTATTTTCTCATTTGAATTATTTGAGAATAAATAATTGTACTCTTAATAAATTCATCACTAATAAAATGTCAATCTTTATTTTAATAAAGATAGACCATCTATTAATAAAATAGAAAAGATGGTAAACAATTGTAAAATAGACAATCTATATTCACACCCAAAAATTTAAAAGTTGTAATTTTAATATAGTGTTTATATCTTACGAAGTCACTCAACTTTGAGAATATCTAACATCATTGAATTTTATATTGTATCAACAAAATTACTCAAATAAAATAAGTTATAAAAAAAAATTGACATGTCAAAATATTATTTTGTGTATTATGTAAATATGAAACTACAAATAAATAAATTTAAAAATTGACATGGTAAATATGAAAATATGAACCCGAAAATAAATAAAATTTGTAAGCTAATTTATTTAAATAAATTTAATAGTACAAAACTACAAATATAAAATATAAAATCAAAAAGATAAAAAAATATAAAAGAATTTGAGGGATATTTGTGTCTTTATGTATTTATCCCATGGTATTAATCCAAGGTATTAGCTAATACCACCAAATGGGAGGTATTAGCTAATACAATGTATGTGGGATTAACTAATACCATGGTTTAGTTATACATGGTCCAAAATTTCTACCAAATATTGTACTAATTAATACCATCAACTAATCCATGAATTATTACTCCTAATACCTCCTACCAAACATATCCTTAACGTGGTTCATCCAAAATTTTTGGGCTACGTCTACAAATCCACACTTCTACTGTATTTCTTCTACTATTATAAATAGTAGGCACAAGTGTACAATTTCTTCTACTATTACAAATAGTAGGCTCTCAGAGAAAAATACCAAAAATAATGAACACACTATTTCTTTTAGAAAAAAATATTTTTTAAACACACACATTTTTTCACAAATTATTTTATTTTAGAGTCTATGATATACCTCACATAAGAAAAACATACTCACTTTCTCTATATGACTCTCTTTGTATTTTTTCTCTCTATCTGATATTTTGGTGTGCATCTAAATGAGAAGTTGAAGAGCTTCTTTTATAGGCAAACTTTGCCTTCTCATTTTGACAAAGAACAAATGGTTGGTGGCCAACCATTTGCCACTTTGCTGAAATCAAAGTTGTTGCCAAATCTGACCAAAACTTCTTGTTGCAATTTGAATTGAAAACAAATTGCATGTGGGTCCTCCATTTGGAGGGACCAAGTTAACAATTTCTCTCCCTTCTGACAAATGGAGGGCTATACACTTTTGCAATTTCAACTGACATGATACAACTCCCCCTGCAAATATAATCAGGTATACTGATATAGACTTTTTTGAGTCAACATCACTAGCTAAATCTGCTAGCCGTCGTGCACCGCCACTATCAATCAATGGGACATGCTGCTTGACCACCATTTTGCGAAGAAAACTTTCGACACAAGACATCAATCACAGATCTCCAATTGTTTGGAGACACCATCTGATCTGTCAAAATCATCTTACACCATCGTTATTTTTGAATGGGACACGCCTCTTATACTATCATTTGACAGGAAGACTTTCGATACAAGGCGCTCCTGCAGATCTTTTTGGTCCTGTTGCTATATCCAGGACATCTAACAGAAAATAGTCTACTATTCTAACAATTTTGCTCGTCTTTACCTCCATTACCATGAACCTAGATCAGGTTCTGATACCACTTGTTGAGAAAAATACCAAAAATAGTGAATTCACTGTATGACTCTCTATGTAGTTTTTCTTTCTATCTGATGTTCTGGTCTGCATCTAAATGAGGAGCTGAAGAACTCCTTTTATAGGCAACCTTTGCCTGCTCATTTTGACAAAGAACAAATTGTTGGTGGCCAACCATTTGCCACTTTATTGAAATCAAAGTTGTTGCCAAATTTGACCAAAACTTCTTATTGTAATTTGAATTGAAAATAAATTGGATGTGGGTCCTCCATTTGGAGGACTCACTCAACAATTCTTCCCCTCTCGACAAATGGAGGGCTATACACTTTTGCAATTTCGACTGCTATGACACAGGTTCCCCTGCAAATGTAATCAGGTATCCTGATGTATACTTTCTCGAGACAACATCGCTAGCTAAATTTGCTAGCCATCTTCCACCGCCACTATCAACTAGTGAGACATGCTGCTTGACCACCACTTTGCTAAGAGGACTTTCGACACAAGGTATCAATCACAGTTCTCCAATTGTTAGGAGACACCATCTGATCTGTCAAAATTATTTATCACCGTTGATCTTAGGCATATTTATACGCCTAACTGGACAATAATGCCCATAAATAGAGTGAATTCGAAGGATGAATTAATAGAGTCTGGGTGTTTAAGTGCCATTTTCTCTTATTTTGCTATTGTAGGGCCAAATGTGCCTGTTGGTTGTGTTTATGCAGGATTTTGCTTTGATTGGGAAGCTTGGGTTAAACCCGAATTCGATGGAAGAGCACAGCCAGAACGTGAAGGACAAAAATCAGTAGAAGCAGCTCAAAGACCAATAATCCACGTGGTAGACCTGGGAGAAAGGTTGCAGAAGCTGAAAAAGATTAAAAAAGAAGCACGAAACCCACGGAGGTGCAAGGCTCGCATCGCGGACTATAAAAATAAAATTTTTATTATTTCTCTATCTTAGACTTTAGGTTTTCAGATTGGTTTGTACCCAAGAAGCACTATAGAGGCGACAGAGAACTATTTCCCATAAAGAATTTGGTTAATTTGATCTTTAGGTTTTGATTTTAAATGTTTTTCACTTGATTCATAATGTATTCCACGTTCATTAGTGGTTAAGCCTCCATATTCTGGGGTTGTAGCCATAGACTATGGGTAGTTCTTAACTTTTGACATTTATGAATGATTTCTTTCGATTATTCCTATGTTATTTATATCTATACTTTAAAGTCTGGCCAACTAGGGAGTAAATTTGTTGTCCACTCTGGATTCAAGAGATGCTAGCGTGGATAGAATATAATAGCATAGGGAGCTTGTGCAACGCTAGGAAAGTAGGTTGATTATGTAAGGGAGACTTGTGACAACTATCTTTACACTTTGCTTGGTTCATATATGGGAAGATAATTTTAATGCATTTTTATTGGTCTGTCTATCTCTGCTTAACAATATAGTTAGGCAATTAATAACGGTAGGCTGACAGAGGCTTGCAACCCCGTTCAGGTATATTAGACACCGTAAATCAATAATCAAGAAACCAAACATAGAGAGAGATATTGTTAAGACTAGATAGAGTCGTAACAGTTACAACCTTAGAATTGCAATCTTAATTGATATCTTGTATGAAAGTCATATTAGTTATTAGAAGTTATTTCTTTTATAATTTATTTTTCATAGAACAACAACTCTATTTACCAAAAGCACCAGAAAC
>JAOTQJ010188532.1:0-21907 GCA_025642045.1 Solanum sejunctum | reverse complement strand
AAGGCATCCCTGCACTCAAGCCACTCGTTGAAGGCGACCTTCTTGTCCGTAACTTTACCCTGGACGACTTCATTCCACCACCAATCACCTTTGCGCCCATCAAAAGGCCCTCTCATAACTCCTAGAACCTCGGTAGCTACCTCTTTGATGTAGCCAGCAGTCGTGTCCCATATACTGTCCACATTACCTGCGCTAGTCCATGCCCTAAGGTTTCTCAATTTGTCTTCCAAATTTGATAATCAACAAAGAGTGAGCCCTAATGAAGGATAATACTCCAATCAGACTAACTTGTTAGCTAGGGTATAAATGTCCAAAGCCAAAGGTCGCTCCTTAGTAGTCAAATGTTCTAGGCTTCCCATACTCATTGCCTTCCGACTCAAGGCATATTCTACCATATTTGCCTTGCCCGCCCGGATGATATAAAATGGAAAGTTCATAGTCATCCAATAGCTCAATCGATCGCCTTTCTCGAGAATTCATGTCCTTCTGAGTTCATAATATATTGCAAGCTCCAGTGGTCTATATAGATATCACAATGAATGCAATATACATAGTGCCTCCAAGTCTTGAGCGCAAAAAGCTCCACCACCAACTCTAAGTTGTGCATGGGGTAGTTACGCTCATAGGTTCATAACTAACGAGAAGTATAAGGGATAACCCAACTTTGCTGCATCAATACATAGCCTATCATAATACGAGGGATATCACAATACACAGCAAAGTTCTCTCCCTTGAAAAGAAGGGTCAGGATAGGAGCAGTAGTCAATAACTCCTTCAGCCTCAGGAAACTGGCCTCACACTCATCAGACCACACAAATAGCATATCCTGACGAGTCAATCAAGTCAACAGAGCAGTAATAGTGGTGAAGGCATCAACAAACCATTAGTAATACCTTGCTAACATAACAAAGCTCAAATTTTTAACACTAAAATAGGCCTAGGCAAGCTCTGAATCGCCTCAATCTTATTCGGATCCACTATAATACCCTTTTTGAACATTGCATGCCCAAGGAATGTCACAGACTTAAGCCAAAATTTACACTTAAAAAATCTTGCATATAACTTGTGATCTCTAATTATCTGCAACACAATCTGAAGGTGATGAACATGTTGCTCTTGACTCTATGAATATACTAGGATATCATCAATAAAAACCATAACAAAAGGGTGTAGATACGACCTAAAAACATTAGTGATAAAGTTTATAAACGTTGCAGCGCATTAGTCAGCCCAAATAGAACGACTAGAATCTCATAACGCCCATAACAGGTCTAAAAGGTAGTCTTCTGGATATCCTTAGCTTGGAAACTTGGCTGGTGATGTCGCTCAGCTCGGCTACTCAAAGAAACCAGAGGCGGTCATCATCAGTATAATAAACCACTTTAGAGGTTGGGGTCGAATCCCACAGGGAATCGTAGTTCATTGGACTAAGTAATTGTAGGTTCTGAGGGTTACAATAGTTAAAATCAAGATTCAATTGCACAATATCTATTCATCAAATTAATTAACAAATTAAAGGAGATGTTTGGGATGTGCAAATGTTGGAATCGATTAACTAGCTAGGACTAAATATTTGACCAGAGTTAATAATGAGTGAATAGGCTTGGTTTCTTGTAACCCATGTTCAGTTATGACACACGAGTGTTTTGTATGATTCAATTACGATATCATATATGGATTGCCGAGGACAGGCTTGGTCTAAGAAGTATCCTGACCCAATCCTAGGTCCTATATGTGCCACGGGGAATGGGAAATTCGAAAGGACCCTAAATAAGCATTTTAGCAAATCATTACACATCCTTGGTCGCAAGAGCAATTAAACAACAACAAGAGCATAAAATAGGGATAAGGAATTAAAAGAAAAGTCTTTCACAGAATAAAATATTCAAGTGTTAAGAGAAATCATAGCTCATGGCATAATTACACTACTTGCCCAACAACACCTCTAAACTTAGAATTGAGCGGGGGACAAGACACTTTCCAGGCTCACCCTCATATTCGAAAGCATTCAAGAAAATACAATGAGTATTTACATAACATAAGATTAATAGCTATTGTCCTCGGAGTTGAGGACTCACACAACTTGCTTCAAAGATAGTACTAGCCATGTGGAGGAGGAAAATGATCAAGTAGAACTCTGGTTCCTACATGGTAACATCATATATGTATAGATTATGCGTTAGTATGTTTGGATGTACTAAGTATGTATGATATAATGCAACAAGAGATAGGAAACATAATTAAAATGATTAACGATAAGCAATGGATAGCATAATAACAATATGACATGTATAAATGATGCTTGAAGTAAAAAATGCTTATATAGAACATATTACATATGTAGGAAGAGACCATCTTTATAGACCAAGCAAACTAATACTTGGAATCCAATGTATGACCACTCCCTTAGGGAGCGATTGAGAAATTTACCTCTCAATTGGTAGATGAGCATGACCACCTCCCATTAAAGTGATTGAGATATATACCCCCCCCCAATTGATAGATGAGCATGACCACCCCCATCAAAGTGATTGGTGAATATACCCCCTAATTGGTAGATGAGCATGACCACCCCCATCAAAGTGATTGGTGAATATACCCCCTAACTGGTAGATGAGCATGACCACCCCTCATCAAAGTGATTGAGGAATCTACCCCTCAATTGGTAGATGGGCATACCACCCCTCATCAAAGCGGTTAAGGCATACCACCTCCTCAACTAGGTATCATCAACTTATAACACTATAGATACTTTTTATGAGAACAATACATATATACATTCGTTTCCTCATCATAAAGTCACTTTCTTCATATGCCATGCATTAGACCTTCAACAACTCAAGAATCCTTAATCGGACATTTTATCAAATACTTGACGAGTGTATAATGCAAGAAAAAAATCATGCTATTCAAGAGTGAAATCATGTGAGAAATATCAATGTAAAACCACCCACAAACACTTGGTAATACCCTCATGCAAGATACATCAAAACCCCTCATCAGATCATGTAATAGATCATATTTTTATAGCTCAAAACATGCTTAAATAGTCAACAATTACAAAACCCCAACATAGTTTATGAACAACTTTCATAGTAGGAGATATTCATAGATAATCTAACTTGAAAACATGCATTTTAGGTTAAAAAAAGAAGGTTAGGCACCATGGGTAAAAGGACCCAATAGTTGAAACTGACATACCTCAAGTTTGGAGATTTCCTTAATGAATATTGAAATGAGAACTTGAAGCTTGAATGAAATCCTTGAGATCCGGAATGAGATTGGGACTTGAATTTGGGTGATATATTTGTCTAAGTGTTAGAGAGGGTTTTGGGAAAAGTTTTGTATGATATGGAGTTGAAACATGACTAAGTATAGGTGTTTTTATGTATAAGAAGGCTTAGGCCCAAGAGCCCACATCCTTGGACCTAAATAAGAAAATTTCCAACAAAATACACTGCTCCACTATGGCTCAGCGTCGCAGAGCCAACGCGGACTGCCATTATTTTGCACAAATTTGGGAAAAATTAAATTTTGCTAAGGTTGCTCTAAAATTGAGATTAGACCCATTCCCCACACAAATTTACCCCTAATCAAGAATAGAAAGTTAGAGTTTTGATATCACCCACAAATTTTAAGATATATGAAAATTACGATTATGAGCATTTTCAAGGCACATTTTTGGGCACTTTTTAGGGTCGTTTCAATATCTCCCTATTGGGAACATTTATATCCAAATGTCAAAGAAATGTATATAAGAAAAGTATGCAAGATAAATTCAGCCCACACAAGAATGCAATAATGCACTTAAACATTATATTGAAAATCTCAATGTAAGTGTCAAAATCACCATGAACTTGCCAATACAAATATGAATGTATGAAAACGTCATGAGGGACGAAACTTGAGACTTGAAATCATGTAGGAGGACTTATATTAGTATCCTAGGCTTGTATAGAATGGAAGAGATAGAGATATCGCTTTTGCATGTCTACTTCGGCTTCCCGTTAGCACTTTCAACTTGTTGATTCCTCCAAAGGGCCTTGACCAAAGCTACATCCTTGTTCCTCAACCTTCTCACTTGTCTTTCCAAAATTTCTACTAGAACCTTTTCGTAAGTCAAATTATCGTCAAGCACTCCCACGACATCAAATGGTATAATGGCTTTTGGGTCCCTCACATACTTCCTCAACATAGGTACATGAAAGATCGGATGAACCATATCCATTCCATTAGGCAACTCTAACGTATAGGCCACCTTACCAGTCCTCCTCAATATCCTATATGGACCCACAATCTTGGACTCAATTTACCCTTTTTACCAAAATGATCCATACCCTTCATGGGTGCTCTCTTCACATAGACCCAATAATCAACCTTAAATACAAGATCCCTTCCCCTCACATTGGCATAGGTCTTTTATCTACTTTGAGTTGTTTTAACCTCTCCCTTATAAACCTCACTTTCTCTAAGGCCCCCCCATAACCAAATACAGAACCAACAAAGCCATTTCTCCCACTTCAAACCACCCAGTCGGTGATGTATAATGCCTACCTTAAAAGGCCTCAAAAGAAGCCATATCAATGCTTGCATGATATCTATTATTATACGCAAACTCAATTAGTGGAAGATGATCATCCTAACTACCCTTAAACTCCAAAACACAAGCTCTAAGAATATCCTCAAGAGTTTGGATAGTTCTTTCATCTTGGCCAGCTGGCCTTGATGCTCGGCTTTCACTTGCTGGCAATTATGGCAACTAGTAGCAATGTCCTTCTTCATACCATCCCTCCAAAACACTTCCCTCAAATCCCTATACATTTTTTTAGAACTGGGGTGAATAGAATAGGAGGAATTATGAGCTTAATCAAGAATCTTCTATCTCAAGCCATCAACACTAGGCACAAACAACCTACCTCAGTACCTAAGGGCACCATCCTCCCTTGGGAGAAAACCTCCACCTTACCATCTCTTACCAAGGCCGTCAACCCTATCAAGGCAGGGTCAAGATCTTGCTTTGCCTTTACATCCTCAACCCATGAAGATTTAGAACCATCAACTACTACTACACCACCATTGCCAACCTCTTCCAACCTAACTCCCAATATAGCTAACTGATGCACCTCTCTAGACACCTTCTTGCCTCCATCAACAACATGCACTAGGCTACCCATAGATATCCTACTCAAAGCATCGGCCACAACATTAGCCTTACCAAGATGATAGTTCACACTCATATCATAATTCATAAGGATCTCTAACCACCTTCTTTGTCTCAAGTAAAGATACTTTTGAGTGAACACATTAGGAGACTCTTATGATCGGTGAACACATCCACATGCACCCAATATAAGTAACGACACCAAATTTTCAAAGCAAATACCACGGTGGCCAATTGAAGATCATGGGTAGGATAATTCTTTTCATGCACCTTAATTTGTCTAAAAGTTAGGCTATCACCTTATCATTTTGCATCAAAACATAACCCAAACTAATTCGTCAGACATCATAATACACAACAACCCTTCCAGCCCCTCCAGTAGAGATAATATAGAAGTGGAGACAAGCTTATTTTTCAAAGTTTGGAAACTCTTTTCACACTCATCGGTCCACACAACTTTGCCTTCTTTTGGGTCAACTTAGTCATGGGAGAAGTAATAGAAATGAAACCATTTACAAACCTTCAATAGTAACCTGCTAAGCCTAAGAAACTTCTAATTCTCGATGGATTCAAAGGTCTAGGCCAATTTCTAATCACCTCTGTCTTCTTAGGATCCACCTTAATACTATCCCCTGACACCACATGACCTAGAAAGGCAACCTCTTTCAACCAAAACTCACATTTCTCATATTTAGCATACAACTTCTCTTCGTTCAATCTTCATAGCATCACCCTCAAGTAACTCACATGCCCCTCCTCACTATGGGAGTAGATCACAATATCATCAATGAAGACCACCATAAACAAATCAAGGTAGGGTTTAAAGACCCTATTCATAAGATCCATAAAGATAGCTGGTACATTGGTCAACCCAAAAGACATCACCACAAACTTGTAATTCCCATACCTAGTTTGGGAGGCTATTTTTGGAATGTCACACTCCCTTACTTTCACTTGGTGATACCCAAATCGAAAATCAATCTTAGAGAATTGACTAGCCCCTTGAAGTTGGCGATAGAATCATCAATCCTTGGTAAAGGGTACTTATTCTTTATGGTAACCCTATTAAGTTGCCAGTAATCAATGCACATTCTAAGGGAACTATCTTTCTTCTTCATAAGTAATATTGGAAGACTCACTAGGAAAGACATCAAGGAACTCATTAACTACCGAACCCAACTCTATAGGAAGGACTTTGGACTCAACATCCCTAAGCCTCACAATATGATAGAGACACTCCTTAGAAATCAAATTATGGGATATAATGTAAGAAATAAATCTACCTTAACCACTGCATCATGACTTTCCCATTCAAGAGCAGGCTCATTAGGAAATTGGAATCTAACCCTATGGGTACTATAAATAATGGAGACATATTATACATGCAACTAATCCACCTCAAGTATGACATCAAAATCCACCCTATATTATTCAACAAAGCCACAACACAAGACCTATGCAATATGACCACAAAACAATTTATGTGGACCTTTCTAGCAACAATAGACTCACCAATAGGTAGACACTAAAAGTTCACATAACAACTTGGGATGCACATGAAAACCACTAGAAACAAAAGGAATAATAAAAAAGATAGTGGCACCTAAACCCATTAATGCATACACATCAAAGTCAAAGGAAACTTCAATATACTAGTAGCAACATCGGGTGCCTCATCCCCTCCTTGCCTCCATTGAAGAGCATAAAATTTATTATGCCTTGGGGCACCACCTTGATGACCTTCCCTTCCTCCTTGTCCCGCATTCGTACCTTAGCCTTAAGGACCATCATCTCTACCTTTGGGTTGAGCATAAGGACAACCACTAACTTTGTGCCCAAATCCACCACAACCAAAGAAAGAATTAGATTTCTTTCAATATAGGCCATCATGACCTTTCCCACACTTTGGCATCTAGGCCTTGTCACCCTCTCATCACCTCCTTGAGTTGATCAGCATGACCACCTTAATCTTGAAGTCGATTATCTTTACACCTTTACTGAGCATATGGACAATCAAATTTGTTATGGCCCATCCTACTACACCCATAGCATGCACCCATGTTCCTCAAACATGTACAATCATATTTTCTCCCACACCTTGGGCTTCTGGGTCGAGTTACTCCACCATTGCCCCCAAGCTTGGAATATGGAAGCCTACCTTCAACTCAGGTTGTCTTGGACTTTCCTTCTCCACTATTACCATTTAAAGTCTTAAGGGTACCCACCGATAGGTTGAGTTGGGTGATCACGACCTTGGCCAATACCCATAAAGCATTTCGAATATCCACACTTGATATGTTGCCGTCCTAAATAGCTAGAGATATATTCCAAAATATAATGTTAGGAATTAGTGATAAGCCCTATAGAACCTAGCTCTACTGCATGACATAGATCATGAAGAATTGAAATATTTCCTAAAATGCCTCATAGCCTCTTACTCATAGTCGTGGCATGCTTCACAACCATGAATAAGACTCTAATCAATGCAGTGTGTTGAATATTGAGGAACATTAACAACCTAGTGCTCTGATACTATCTTTGTTATGACCCAAACCTAGAGCCTAGATGTGACACAACGAATGGGGAACTCGAAGGAACCCCAAATAAGTCTCATAGCATATCATTACACATCCTTAGTCGCATAAGTAATTAAACAATAACAAGAGATTAAAAAATAGGGATAAGGGACGAAGGGGGAAAGTCTTTCATAGAATAAAATAGTCAAAAGTCAAGAGAAGTCATAGCTCAAGGCATAATTACACTACTTATCCAACAACACCTTTAAACATAGAATAGAGCAGGGGCCAAGATACTTTCTGCGCTCAGCCTCATAGTTAAAAACATTTAACCAAAGATATAGAATCTTTACATAACATAAGATAAATAGCTATTGTCCTCGGAGTTGAGGACTCACTAAACTTGCTTCAAAGATAGTACTAGTCATGTGGAGGAGGAAGATGATCAAATGGAGCTCTGGTTCCTACATGGTAATGTCATGTAAGCATAGAATATGCGTTAGTACATTTGAATATATTAAGTATGTAGGATTTAACGCAACAAAATATAGGCAACATAGTCAAAATGCACAACTATACACAATAGGTAGCATAATAACAATATAACATGTATGAATGATGCTTGAAGTAAAACATGCTTATATAGAACATATTACGTATGTAGGAAGAGACCATATTTATTGACCAAACAAACTAGCATTTGGAATCCAAGGTATGACCACTCCCTTGGGGAGCAATTGAGAAATTTACCTCTCAATTGGTAGATGAGTATGACTACCCTCCATCAAAGTGATTGAGGAATATACCTCCCCAATTGGTAGATGAGCATGACCCCCCCCATCAAAGTGATTGGTGAATATACCCCCCAATTGGTAGATTAGCATGAGCACTCCCCATCAAAGTGATTGGTGAATACACCCCTCATCTGGTAGATGAGCAAGACCACCCCCATCAAAGTCATTGAGGAATCTACCCTTCAATTGGTAGATGGGCATACCATCCCTATCAAAGCGGTTAAGGCATAATACCTCCTCTACTAGGTATGGTCAACTTACAATACTATAGATATGTTTTTATGAGAACAATACATATATACATTCCTTTCATCATCATAAAGTCACTTAACTCATATGACATGCATTAGACCTTCAATAACTCAAGAATCCTTAACTCGACATTTTTATCAAACACTTGGAGGGTGTGTAATGCTAATACAAAATCATGCAATTCAAGAGTGAAATAATGTGAGAAAAATCAATATAAAACTACCCATAAATACTTGGTAATACCCTCATGCAAGATATATCAAAACTTCTCATCAAATCACATAATGTATCATAGATTCATAGCTCAAAACATGCTTAAACTGTCAACACTTTGCAAAACTCCCATATTGTTTTTGATCAACTTTCGTAGTGGGAGATACCCATGGATAATCTTGAAAATATGCATTTTAGGGAAAAAAGAAGGTTAGGAACTATGGGTGAAATGACCCAAAGGTTGAAACCCATATACCTCAACTTTGGAGATCTCCTTGACGAAGATTGGAATAAGAACTTGAAGCTTGAATGAAATTATTGAGATCTGAAATGAGATTGGGATACTTGAATTTGGGTGAGATATTTGTCTAATTGTTGTAGAGGGTTTTGGGGAAAGACTTGTATGATATGGGGTTGAAAAATAACTAAGTATAGGTGGCTTTATGCATCAGAAGTCTTAGGACCAAGATCCCAAAGCCTTGGATCGAAATAAGAAAATCACTACTTTGTGCAAACTTGAGAAAATCAAATTTTGCTACAATTCCTCTAAAATCGAGGTTAGACATATTTCCCACTTAATTTTTCAATTTGATCAAGAATATAAAGTTGAATATTTGATATCGTGCAGGAATTATATGATATATGAAAATTATGATTATGGGCATTTCTGAGGTACATTTTTGGGAACTTTTTATGGTCGTTTCAAGAAGTCTTTGCAAAAACCCTAAAACCTTATCCATTGAATCCATAGTTATGGACTTCAACTAAAATACTCAAAGGTTTCCAACTATTACATCCTTTCCACACTCTAATCACTCTGATTAAAGAACTAATTAGAGATCTAAATTAAACCCCAAGTGTGTCATCTTAAAATAATAGATTAAACTAGGAATGGATGTAAATTCACTCATATCAACAACAATAGAGTCAAAATATCAAAGATTCAATAGATAAATCAAGAACCCATATCATTAGCACACCCCCAACATTGGGGTTTAGCCACTCATACTAGAAATTAGAAATTCAATACCAAAAATAGTAGCTCAAGTCATGGATAATAAGATTGAATAGAGAAAATCTGATTAACGCTTGTAGATCTCCTCAAGTTTTTCTTCCCCAATGCTTGAAACCATATCACCCCTTTGTACTCTAGAGCAAGGAATGTTCTATGTATTGCTAACCTCCTTGTAAAACTAAGAAGAATGATATGTACAATGTTTTTCTAATATGCTTAAATAGTCCATATAAAAGTATCTGAGTTTGTGCTTCGAGTTGCCATTCGGTAGTCAATGCCGGCTATTGTCGAGTACTCCAGCAATGCACTGAATGTGCACTTGACCACTTTTCTCTGCATCCTCTTAAGACTTGTTTCTCTACAATATTGGGCAATAGTTCTTCAGTCGGTCGATACAATTTGGTGATTCACCGAAGTTCCTCTCTCATCACCTTCTTGTCATGATTTTGGGGCTTCGAGTACTGTAACCTCAAGCGATCTCTTAAGCCATTCATTGGTATGCCAAATATGTTTAGCAACATTGATTCTGACTGCCTTCCATATAAGAGCTTGAACCTTGGTTTCTCTAATATTAGGCGGTTTGTTTGAATATTCAGTAGATTACCAAATATGTAGGTGATGTCATTTTTCTTTATCTTTTTGACACTTTTGCTCCTTTGCCAAGATTTATCAAATATTGTCCATTTGTGGAGTTTTAGTTCCATTTTCTGAGACAACACATGCATGCTAGTTAGAGATTGGAAATAATAGCAACTAAGGAAAATATTTCTTTGCAAACTATCTCCAAAATGAGTCCAAAATATGGACTCATTAACACCCCTAACTTAAGACTTTGCTTGTCATCAAGCAAATCAAGAATTAATCAATCAAATTCTAGAGATTGTAACTAGGGCCATTGGGAGCAACACATCCAATTCCACCTTTTTCATCTATTTTTAAACTTACACAAACCACTTATGTTTTTTTGAAGCCTCAAGAATGACTAAGGAGTACTCAAAACATGTCTATGCTCATAATTACTCTTGTAGCTACTGATCACTGCCTAAAGGCATCACCATTTTCCCTTACACGAAAGAAGAACCTGAACATACAAGATTACGACATTGTTTTCAAAGGATCTCTTCAACACTCACTCTCCCAATTGAGATATAACATGTAAGCTTCAATCGATAGGCTTGCCCTTATTCTCAATGGGAGTTCACTTGACTTTCTTTTGGACTAATATCCCAACGGACTTTGCTAGGACTATAATGTAGGGTTAAGGTTGGGTAGGATTAATATGGATAGTAGTGTCTTATCCTCCTTAAACTCTACACATTCTTTTCATGCTCAAAGATTCTTTTTGTCCTCTTCTTTTCTTCTTCTTTTGACACCTTTTTTGCTTTTGATCGTTATCCTAAGTGTAACCCATTTTTTCACTATCTGTCATATATTTGCAGAATTCTCTTTTCTAAGTAATTCTTTTAATTCAATTTTTTAGCTTTTTCAACATTTTTCTTGCTTTCATCATTTCTAGGACTCTTCACCTTTCTTTCTTTTTCTTTTGTCTTTCCTCGACTCTTTCATGGGAGACACCCCCTTCTTTCTACTAACACCCCCAACTTTGGCCTTTGGCCCTTGTCCACCCCTTTGCTCATTTCAAGCCTGAGGAGGGATTGGTAAGGAACAAGAAGGAATTGTCTTTCACAAATACAAGTGAAGGCTACATGGTTGCCAAAAAAAAATCAAGGCTCAAATGGGTTCACTAGGGACTTAATTAATTGTCAATGGATGTCAATATGGCCAAAGTGGTCTTAATGGGACCAAAAAGATACTAAGGTCCTTTCCTAATCCAGAATCAACGAAGTCACTCCTCAAGACAAATCGGGCAAGTTCTGGATATTACAAACCATGCATTTCAATAAAATTCCTAATCTCACATTGGCAAAATAGATTCACATTTAAACAATGTCAACATACTCACAAGTTTCGGTCATCGCATATCTAAGCTCAATCGCTCACATAATCAACTCAAGATGTATCAAATCCATATATTGACTGATTTATCAAGAAAAGGACTAATTAATGAGTTAGCATATGCACCTCTTCCATGGTACCATTTGAATCAAAGATATAGATCATCGATGCTTGAGTTACTAAGGACTAGAGATACGATATTCGCATTAGGATGACTTTTTATATATATATGGGGTTTTCCAAAATTAACAGACATCATTTGCAATGATTTATCCTTTCAACTCAAAAAGAGGAAAGTTAAAATTGCAAAACAAATACTACTTTATTACAACCCAAGTTAAAAATCAAAATTATTTTCAAACCAAAACATAGGGGATTAATTACACTTCAACCATCAGAACTACCAATTCCCAACTCAATAGGCAACACATATAAAAAACAACTCACTCCCCCATACAAAAGAAATATTGTGCTCAATGTTGAATAATTAAAGTCAAAAGTCAAAAAGTGGAGGAGTAAGTTATATAATCCCCTTGATACACTTTGTAATGTACTAAAGTTGGTATTGAAGGGAGTTCAACTATGCCAGTTACCCCGAATCTTCTGGAACTTCCATAAGGATGACTTTTTATGACTTGGTGAATTTTTCTTTCCCTTCTTGGTTTGTTATTTGCCTCCTAGCCTTAAATTGGTCTGGCAAAGTCTTTTCTCTAGCCTTTTCGGTTGCTGTCGTGTAAGGATCCTCCATATCCTCATGCTTATGTTTGAAAACATTAACCTTAACCTTTATATATAGGTAAGGGCCTATCGTTTTCCTTGAGTTAGCTATGGAGATTTATTTCCTGGCAAGTATCTGAGGATGTGAACTCTTGTTCTGAAGTCAAGGGTCCCAAAAGGGCCAAAACCTTTAGGGTTCAAATTGCCCATTTTCTTCCTAAATTACATCACACCCTTCATTATTACAGTCATTACCTATATATGACTTGTCATGAACATCTAAACACTATGATTAGACATATATACAATACTAGGGATTTAAGAAATTATTCACTGATTAAGGTTCTTTAACCCTCCAAACAAGGTCGGCGTATCATCGAGCTTAGCGGCCGATTAAAAGTGACCATTGTGAAACTTAACAATAAGAAAATATAATTTGGCTATGCCTGAGATTAACTAGCGAATAACTAAATGAATTTGGCAGTCAATGAGCTCATTGCCATGTCATTATCGGCGGTAAAGTAGACCACCTCTAACTAATATTGGTGACCCAGAGATCCCAGGCTGATCAGGTATTTTCTAGCATCACAATAACCAATCACACCATGTTTTAAAACTCAACCCTCTTTTTAGACCCTCACTTAGTTTATTAGCATGATTTCAGTCGAGTGACAAGTTACCCTTAGGAATGACATCACCTAATCCATCATCAGGCAAGTCAAAGTCATACAATCATAACTATGTATTACTCAGACTTCACCCAGAAATACAGAAAGTAAACTATGTTAACTACTAACCATATCAATTTTTTGTTCAAACAAATCACATTTCATGGCTCTAGGAGCTTAACTTGCCAACGTTCAAGAAGTTATAAGATTATCCAAATAGATTAAAAAAGATTCAAGAACATAATGTTACACTACAAGTATAATTTCATGATAGCTCCAATCTAGAATGGAATCAATTCGCCATATGTGGATAGTGGAAGTAATAAAGACTGTGAGGCATGAACTTGCAATAATACCAAACAAAATGAAAAAGAACAAAGAAGAGCCTATGGTGGTGCGCGGATGGTTGTCAAGAAGTGAAGAGGGAAAGGTACTATAATAGGACACTAATTGTAAAGGATGATATGCTTTGACTTTCGTGTCACTATTCATTTTTGCAGAGCACATTTGGTGGTGCACCGATTGTACTCAAGGTCACCCTTTCTTACCTTATTTAAGACACTTTTAATGAATCAATACATGGTGAAATTATGTACTACCAAACATGCTCAGCAATACACCAAGTAACCACCTGACCGCTCAAATTTGTAATGCCTCATCTTTAGTATTTGTTCTTAAAGAGTGGTTAAATTTGAGACCACTACTTTCACTCGGCGTCTGCAGCAACCTATGGTCCTTTAGGCATCTAAAAGTGTGGTGTCAGTGACGATCGCCATTTCAGTTAAATGTTATGTTGAATTTCAGTGGTGATCACATAAATTGAGAGCGACTTAGGGTGCTAGTTGATGCACCCAAAGGCGGGCAAATAGGATATCACCCTTTGTGATAGGTAGTATGCCAATTTGCACATGTGAATGCAAAATTTAACAATAACCCATGCATCATAGGATGATTCAAGAGGTGGTCAAAATCGAGTTTGCTAAGCACAATCACTGGTCCATCGACCTTCGACATACCATTGCTCTTCCTCATCCTGCTTCAAATCTTAATTCCAGCACCTACAACTATCAACACATGTTATCATAATTCACAAATACTAGGGTTACATCCTAATAAATGCCTGAGTTTACTTCGCTATCACGACCTATGCCTAGGGTCTAGACGTGACCGGTGAATGAGGAACCCGAAGGAACCCCAAACAAGTATCATAGCATATGATTAGACATCCTTGTTTGTAGAATCACTTAAAATAACAATAAGAGATAAGCATTAACAAGAGGAACTGAAACTAAGAGGAGACTTCCATATCATAAACATCAAGAAAAAAGAGAGTCAAGGATCGTAATATAGATGTATATCATGTCCAAAAACACCTCTACTACGTAGATAAGAGCAGGGGCCATGAAAAGCAACTAGGCTCACCCTCATAGTCAATACATAAACAAAAGAAAAATGTATTTGCATGTAGCAAGAGATCATAAGCAACGTCCTAGGAATGGAGAACTCACGAATAACCTTGAGAGATAATCATACTAGCCACATGGATGGAGATGCGTAAGCGGGGCTCTAGTTCCTATATGGTGATATCATATTGGCATAGAGTATGCATTAGTACATTGGAATTTACTAAGTATGTAGGATGCAATGTAACAGTAGAGTAAAAATATAATCAAAATGCATAATCATAGCAAAAAATAGTATATTAGCAACATGGCATGCATGAACAATGCTTGATGTAAAACATGCTTGAAAATAATCATACTTGTATAACTTGTTTAACGTAATAAGGAGACATAGATCATACTAATAACTTGTACTAGAGGGTGAGGAATATAATATGAGTCATAACCCCTTCTAGTAGGTAATAGTAATATATGACATAATGAATAACACATGAGATAATATATAGCCTTACATCGAAAATGAGAGTAAGGCATATCACACAGTTCATAACTCCTTCATTGAGTACATTGCATAACCTCAATCATACATGAGGGTAACAAGTACAATCCTTTTATGTGGATATGAGTAAGTGAATAGCATATGTCGGTGGAAGGTAGCATAGGTCATAACTCCTATGTGTGAGTACCTGGCATAACTCCAATTTATGCATGAGGGTAAGGAGTACAACATAGTTCATAACCCTTACATTTAGATATGAGTAAGCGAGTTACATTAATTCGTACATTAAGGTAAGGAGGACAACACAGTTCATAACCCCTACATGTAGAAATAGGCCTTATATAAAGGGTAAAACATATAACATAGTTCATAACCCCTTCTAGTAGGCTTCACAATTCACAAGAGCATAAACCTTAGCATAAGGACTCAAAAACTCATCAACAATTCACAAGAACATAACAGCATAAGAGCCTAACAATTCACTTGCAATACCATAGGTGATTTAGATGATTTGATCACATATATATACATTCCTTTCATCATCATATAACCATTCCACTCATAAGACATGCATTAGACCTTCAATTCCTCAAGAAATCATAATTCAGATATTTTATCAAGTACTTGGTGAGTGTGTAATGCTAGTGTAAAACCATGCAATTCAAGAGTGAAATCATGCTAGAAAATTCAGTGTAAAATCATCAATAGACACTTAATAACACCCTTAAGAAATATACATCAAAACCCTTCATCAAATCTCACATTAGATCTTAGATTCATAGCTCAAAACATGCTAAAACAATTACAATTTCATAAACCCTAACATAGTGTGTAGTCAATTTCATAATACATAAGACCCATGGGTAAATCAACTTTAAATCATGCAATTTAGAATAAAAAGGGAGCTTGGGTCATGGGTGAAAGGAAATCATGCAAAAAACCCACATAACCCTGACTTGGGATAATCCTTGAAGAAGATTAGAGATGGAGACTTGAAGCTTGAGTGAAATCCTTAGATTTGGACTGAATTTGGGACTTAAAATTTGGAGATAAAATGTTTTCTAAGTGTTTTAATGAGTATTGAGGAATGTTTTGGATGATATGAGGGTGAACTATGGCTAAGTGTAGGCATTTTCATGTATGGGAACACGTACGATCAAGACTTAAGAGTATTTGACAGAGTTAAAAAAAATCGAGCAGAATATGTACTGTGGAGTGTCATGCCAAGAATGCATAAACCTTATTGGAATTCACATTTATCGAATTTTAAATTTTAATACAGTTGCTCTAAAATTGAGGTTAGACCTATTTTCCACTCAATTTGACCCCCTGATCAAGAATATGAAGTCGAATTTATGAAATAGTGCATGAATTTTGAGATATATAAAAATTATGATTTCAGACACTTTTGAGGCATATTTTTGGGCATTTTTTTGGGGTCATTTTAGTTGTGGCACAACGATGTCTGTTACAAGTTCAAGTATCATTCACGCACATAATACTAACCACCTAAACATCAGGTAGTTTGCCATAGTAAATTTTAAGCCTCTTCCCGTTCACTTTAAATCTCTCCCCCTTGCAGTTTTCAACTTCTATAACCCCATTTGCAAGTACTTTAGTGACCGTAAAAGGTTCAGACCATTTTAACTTAAGCTTTCCGGGGAACAATCGTATCCTAGAATTATTATCACTGGATCCCCCTCAATAATTTCGCACTTCAGTATCTTTAGGTCATGCCATTTTTTCATCTTTTCTTTATCTAATGCTGAGCTTTCATAAGCTTTCAACCTAAATTATCAAGCAGATAGAGTTTGTTAAGTGGGACTTGCAGAGCTACAACAGATTTAAAGTTGAGTTTCTTTTGGGCCTATAAAGCTCGATGCTCTAATTTGACAAACAAGTGGCAACCCTTCTCGAACATAAGTTGATATGGGGACATTTCTATAGGAGCCTTGTAAGCTGTACGGTAGGCCCATAATGCATTATCAAGCTTGGTTGCCCAATCGCTCCTACTTCCATTCATTGTCTTTGCCAGAATCATTTTTATCTCTCTATTAGATACCTCTGCTTGCCCATTTTCTTGCAGATTATATGGGGTTGTTACCCTATGCTTTACCCCATAATTATTCAATAATGACCCAAAAATCTAGTTGTAGAAATGGGATCCACCATTCGTAATGATGGCTCAAGGAGTACTAATATGAATACGGATATTTCTTTTAAAAAACTGCACTACTCCCTTGCCATTATTAGTTGGTAAGGTCACTGCTTCGACCCACTTTAATATATCGTCAACAACTAACAAGATATATTTATTACCAAAGGATCTTGTGAATGGACCCATGAAATCCACCCCTTACACATTGAATACTTCCAATTCTAAAATTGAGGTTAGCGGAATTCATGCCTTCTTAAGATATTCCCTTGCAATTGGCTCTTGGGCATGCCTTGGCAAATTCATGAGCATATTTATGTACTTTAGCCAATAATAGCTACTTTTAAGAACCTTAGATGTAGTCCTTATTTACCCATGATAGCCCCCAACAACTGATGAATGACATTCTTCTAGAATTTCCTCCATAGCTGACTCTGGGACACATCTTCAGATCATTTTATCTGTGTATTCTTTGAAGAGATAGGGCTTGTCCCAATAGTAATTCTTCACATCATGCCAAAACTTTTTTCCTTGGTGGGGATTGAAAAAATCTAGGATAATTTGAAAAATTATCATACTAAGGAGTAGCAATTGTGGCTAATCTCATCACTGCTTCCTTAGGAAATTTTTTGGAGATGTACTCCTCCATGGAATGAGAAATTGGTGATTCAAGTCTTGACAAATGATCATCCACTTGATTCTCGCAAACTTTCCTATCTCTAACCTCAAAATCAAACTCCTGCAACAACTATACCCATCGAATAAGCGTTGGTTTAACATCCTTTGTCTCCATAAGATAGTGGAGTGTCACATGATTAGTGTGGATAATAACCCTTGTGCCTAAGACATACGCGTGGAACTGTTCAAATGTATACACTACAACTAATAGCTCTTGCTCTATCACTATGTAATATTTTTGGGCTGCATGCAAAATCTTGCTAGCATAGTAACTAGGTGAAGAAATTTTTGAACTCACTGGCATAACATTGCCTGAAGGGCTACACCACTTGCATCACATATTACCTCAAATGGTTTTGATCAATCCAGGCAGTTATCACTGGAGCTTCAATCAATTTCTGTTTGAGAGTTTCAAATGATTGTAAGCATGCATTGTCAAAAGCAAAAGGTGATTCTTTTTCTATTACTTGCACATGGGGCTAGCATTTTTTGCAAAATCTTCTATGAACCTTTGACAAAATCCAATATGCCCAATAAACTTTGCATGCCAGTGACTGAAATCGGGGGAGGAAGTTTTGCAATGGCCTCAACTTTGGCTTGGTCAACTTGTAATCCTTTCCTCAAAATATTGTGACCTAACGCAATTCCCTCATTAACCATGAAGTGAAATTTCTTCTAGTTGAGCACTACATTTGTTTCAATACATCTCTATAGAACTTTTTCCAAATGACCCAAACATTGATCAAAAGTATCACCCACCACTGAGAAGCATCCATAAATACTTCTATGGAATCTTCAACCACGTTGGCAAAGCTGGACAACATATACCTTTGAAATGTAGCTGGGTATTACACAACCTAAATGATACCCTTTTGCGATAAATATACCATAATGGCAAGTAAAAATGGTTTTATCTAGATCTTTAGAGGCGATAGATATTTGATTATATCCGGAGTACCTATCAGGAAAATAGTACCACCCCTCCCCAACTAACCTATTCAATATATGATCTATAACGAGTAATGGGAAGTGATCCTTTTCCGTTGAGGCATTAAATATTCTATAGTGTAAACAAATTCTCCATCTGTGACTAGCCTTATCGAAATAAGCTTCCCCTTTACATTCAGTAACACAGTCATTTATCTCTTTTTACGCACACAGTGGACTGGACTTGCCCAATGCTATCCGTAATTAGGTATATCACATTGGCATCTAACCATATTATTATTTCCTTCTTGACCACTTCTTACATGATGGATTGAGTCAGTGTTGATGATCCACACTAGGTTTTCAGCCCTCAACCAACTTAATTTTGTGGGTGTAGATTCTTGAAGGAATGCCCATAATATCAGTTATATTTCAACCAATAACTTTCATGTGTTTCTTAAGCACCTTAACAAGAGCTTAGTTTGCTCTTCGTTTAGCCCTACTGCTATAATCATGGGCAATATGTCATTTTCACCCAAAAAGGGATATTTCAAATGGCTTGGTAACTCCTTCAGCTTTAGTTTTGGTGGTGCCTTAATAGATGGCCTAACTAGCTGTATCTCACGGTTCTTAAAATCTATGTCAAGTTTGGCTGGATATCTTAAGTGACTCCTAGCCCCCATTAATGCATCCACTGCTTTCTCATAATTATTCACATTAGCCTCCATATAATTCAACATAATTTTTGTATTAAGTCGGTTCTTGAGTAGGCAAACTCACCAAGATCCAACACAACCTCATCCACCAAATAAATGATGGTGTTTACCTAAAAATCATCATGCCTTCTTAGTGTTTTACCAATAATGAAACTTAATCTTCGTCATTTACCCTAAATTTTAGGTCACTGTTCTCAACATCCACCAAGGTCGTACCTGTGGAAAATAATGGTTGACCCAAAATAATAGGAATATTACCATCCATGTCACAATCTATAAATATGCAATTAGCTAGAAATATGAACTTATTTACTCTCACAAAGATATCATATAATATCCCAACCGATCTTTTGATTATCGATCGATCGTAAGACACTTCATGGTCATTGCATCTAGAGTGTTCATACTAAGTTGTTGAAATACCATCAAAGGCATCAAATTTATACTAGCCCCCAAATCACATAGGGCTCTACCAAACTCACATGCTTCGATAGTCATGGTATTATGAGTGCACCTGGATCATCTCTCTTAGAAGCCACATGTCTTGTTAAAATAACACTATAGCTATGCAAAATTTTAATCATTTCACACTTTAGGGCTCCTTATTTACTTACCAACTTCTTCATGAATTATGCATATGCTGGCATTTTGGTGAGAGCCTTAACCTGGAATATTAATTTTCAAGGAGTTGAAGATGGACAAAAATTTCTGAAATTTAGCTTTGTCACCTTTTTTTCTTGCTTTTGAGGGAAAGTTATATCTTTTGTGGACAATTTATGAGGATTAGCCAATTTTTGAGGATTAGCCAATTTGGACAGTCATGGCTTCTTATTTGGCTGTGTAGTTAGGCCGAGAGCAATTCTAAATGTTCCTCCAAACTTTTGATTAAAGTAGCATGAGATAGCACTATTTGGTTTAATTGGGAGAACCCTGATTCCATCTTATTCAGCATATTATTTGAAGCTTCCTCCTTATTTAAAATCTGAGCAAGCATTTTCTCAACCCACGACTTATCTAACTTGACACACTGTTAGAGTGAAGTGAGATAACCTCCTTCTTGTCTTTCACCACTACAACTCACAGATTGGTTCATCCACCTACCATTATCCCAACGACTTCCAATGTTCTGACCTTGATTCCCGAGTGACTTTTGAAAGGCATGCTGAGAACCCATGTCACAAGCCAAGCCTAGGGCCTAGACATGAAAGGCGAATGAGGAACCCGAAGGAACCCCAAATAAGCCTCTTGGCATATCATACACACATCCTTGGTTATGGAAGCAAGACAAAACAACTTAAGAAACATAAACAATAGAAATTTGGACTAAGGGAAAGAGAAAAGAGAGAGTAATACTTAAATATCATATATGAGTTAAAGCTCAAGCATAATACATAACTTATCCAATAACACCTCTAAACATAGATACTTAGTGGGGCCAAGACAAAGCAACCAGACTCACCCTCATTGTCAAAGTAGCAATAAAGAAGAAAGTAGCAATATATAGCATAAGAAACATAGATCAATATCCCCGGAATGGAGGATTCACTAACTAGCTTGAGAGACAATCGTACTAGCCACGTGGAGGAGGAGGATTGCCAAATAGAGCTCCGGTTCCTACATGATGACATCATGTAGGCATAGAGGATGCGTTAGTATGTTTGAATGTACTAAGTATGTAGGATGCAATGGACCAAGAAATAGGCAACATGATCAAAATGCATAATCATAAGCTATAAATAGTAGACTAACAATATCAAATGTATGAATGACACTTGAAGTAAAACATACTTTTATAGAACATATTTACATAGATAAGAAGAGACCATCTTCATAGACCAAGCAACTAGTACTCGAAATCCAAGGATTTGCACCCCCTTGGTAGTGGTTGAGGTACCAACCCCTCAACAAGGTTAATGGACTTAATACCTTCCATCAAAGTGGTCAAGTTATGAACCCCTTGACATGGTTAATGGACTGAACACGCTCCATCGAAGTGGTCAAGGTACAAACCCCTCAACACAGTTAATAACACCCTCCATCAAAGTGGTAAAGGTACTAGCCCCTCAACATGGTTAATGGACTTAAAACTCTCCATCAAAGTGGTCAAGGTACCAACCCCTCAATAGGGTTATGGTTAACAGGTAACACTATAGAGATAATATCATATATATATATATATATATATATATATATATATATATATATATATATGCACTCCCTTTATCATCATATACATA
>JAOTQJ010188521.1:0-18358 GCA_025642045.1 Solanum sejunctum | reverse complement strand
ATGGGACCAGCCACCCTTTTGGAACTTACCCTCAAAATGGGCCTCTTGGCCTCATGATCTCTTCTCTTCCTCAATTTGCTTGACATAAGTCATCAACCAAGACAAGTCTATGTCACCAATTAGCAAAGTGGACTAGCACTCTTCACTTACCAAATTGGAGACCCCTATAACGAACTTATTCATCTTAGATCTAGGATCGGCCACCAAGTGAGGAGCATACTTTGAAAATTGATTGAACATGAGGACATACTCCTTCTCACTCATAGTACCTTATTTCAAATTCATGAATTCCACCAACTTATCTTCCTTAAGCTCAAGAGGAAAGAACCGATTAAGGAAAGCCAACTTGAACTCCTCTCAGAGCACCACGTAACTATTTCCCTTCTCCCCTTCCATGGATCACACCATAGCCCCCTTTGAGTTGGTATGATGCCAACTCTGCCTTCTCATTTGGTCCAATACCCATAATAGACAAATTTTTGTAGACCTCATCAATGAACTCTTGTAGATCTTCATCCACCTTTGACCCATAGAATACTGGAGGATTCATCCTCATGAAGCCCCTTACCCTAGCTCCTAAGGTAGAAGCATGAGGGGCTTGGTCCCCTTGGTTGACTTGGTTGTCCATAACTTGGGCAAGCATAGCGAGAGCATCTCGGAGTTCACCATTGGTAGGTTGCTCCTTGGGAGTTTGGGCTCATCCTCCTCTAGTGTTAGGCATGATCTATCATAGCAAAGAATAATCGTTATAGGGGAATAACTTACCATAACTCTAAAGTATGACTTAGAGTATGAAGCAGGGAAAGATTTCCTAGAATATCTTAAAGCCTCCTACTCATATTCATGGTGCGCTTCATAACTATGAATAGGACTACAATCGACGCGGTGTGTTGAACTTCGAGGATCTATCAATATAGTGCTCTGATACCAAATTTGTCACGATCACAGCCTAGGGTATACACGTGACACGATGAATGGGGAACCTGAAAGAACCCAAACAAGCCTCTTAACTTGTCATTACACATCATTAGTCGCGGAAGCATATAAAATACATAAAGAGTAAGAATAGGACAATGGGACTAAGGGAAACTTATATAAACATTTTAATCAAGAGACAAGAGTCAAGCTCAATATAGATACATAGTATGTCCAATAAACACCTCCAATACATAGACAGAGTTGGGGCCAAGATAAGCTACTGGGCTCATCCTCATAGTCAAAATAGAACATATGAAAGATGTCTTGATACAATGATAAGATCAATATAAACCAAGGTCCCCGAAATAGAGGACTCACCAACTAGCTTTGAGTAGCACCGATCTAGCCACGTGGATGAGAAAGATGACTAACTTAGGCACCAGTTCCTACATGGTGATATCATGTAAGCAAGAGTAAGCGTTGTACGTTTGAATGTACTAAGTATGTGGGATGCAATACAATAAGATATAATCATCATAATCCAAAATGCATAATAATAGGCAATAGGCATAATATAGCAATATGTCATGTATGATCAATGCATAAGTAAAACATGTTTAAGTAACTGATGCTCATATAGGATATCATATGTGTGGGAGAGACCAAGCTAGATTTTCAAAGTATGAACCCCTTGGTAGGTTGATGATGATGCCAACCCATCACTTAGGTGGTGAGGTACTAACCCTTTAATATGCTGGTGATGATGTCGCGCTATCACCTAGGTGGTCAAGTACAAACCCCTCACTAGGTTGATGGGTAAAAACCCTTATCTAGGTTGGTGATGATGCCGCCCTATCACCTTAGTGCCAAGGTACAAACCCTTTGATAGGTTACCAAGGTACAAACCCCTTGATAAGTCAGTGATGATGCCGCTTCATTACCCTAGTGCCAAAGTACAAACCCCTTGATGGGTTACCAAGGTACAAACCCCTTGATAAGTTAGACGATGGCCACACCTTACCTCCCATGGTGATTGAGGTATACCCCTTAATTGGTTATGGTCAATCCAACACTATATAGGGATATGTCATATACGTACCTTCTTTCTATCATTATCATAACATTATATACATACTCTTCTTTCATTATTATAACATCATTATAACATAAGGCATGCTTTGGACCTTAAATTTCTCAATAAATCATGTCCGGACATTTTATCAAACACTTGGCGGGTGTGTAATGGGGATAAAAGACCATGCAATTTAGAGATAAAATTATGTAAGAAAATTATTGGTAAAACCATCTATCGACACCTTGCAACACCCTCAAGATATTCACATCAAAACCCTTCTTTAAATTCAACATTAGATCCAAGATCTAGAGCTCAAAACATTCTAAAACAACCATACTTTTATGCACATAAATCACTGTGCAGTAAATTTATCAATATACAAGACCCACATATAAAATCTACTTTAAATTATGCAATATTAGTAAAAGGAGGGTTTACAAACCATGGGTGGAAGTACCCAATGGTTCAACACCATATACCTTAGCTTTGGAGAAGTTCTTGATGAAGATTGAAAATGGAGGCTTGAAGCTTGAAGAAAATCCTTAGATCCACAAGAGATTTGGGCACTTGATTTTGGAGTGAAATATTAGTATAAGGATTTGAGAGAGTATTTAATCAATACAACGAAGAACTTAAGGGTTTTGGGACCTTGAATGAGCTTAAAAATATCAATCTATAGCTTAGAAATAATGGGAAAGGACTAAAATAACCCTTCCTAAAACGTAGTCTAATGGTTGTTATGGGTCCTGTTACGACCCGTAGGTAGAACTATGACTCGTAGGACCCCTCACATGACCCCAAGTCTCAATTTTGAAGTCTCCGAAAATTGCTACAAGCTTGACATACGAGTTGTACCCCGACCTAATACTCGTAACAGTGGGCTCGTAGTGGAACTCTACACTGGCAATCTTTAGTAAAATGACCATAACTTTTGACTTCGAACTTTAAACAAGGTGAAACCAAGCGGTTGAAAAGTTAACTCAAAGGGCTTTCATTTGAAATATTGCGCTTTACCGGATTCCAAATGTGCTAAAATTTATGCTTGTTTAAAGTTGACCCTTACATGAACCATCATCCAAAACTAAACTCTTAGAGAAGTCTTGAACTCATCTAAGTACTAGGAGTCTCCCATGAACTAAATATAACCCTAATCTACGCAAATGAGGCTTGAAACATGGATAAAAAATAGAGTTATGGGGTGTCACAAATACTCCTTCCAAGATTAAAATATGCTCAATTCAAAAGTCATCTCATCAATCTCAACTCACCAGTCTCAACTTATCAATCATCTTATCAAACTCAACTCATCTAAGTTATTCAACAATTCAATCAATCAGTGTAAGGAATTAAACTCGACTCAAACTCAATATAGTCATTTGGACTCATCAATTTACTTATTATATAGTGCATGTAAGGTAACATGTGTAACTATATAAGTGACATCCATGTGATATACATCTCATGATCAATCATGCACAAGTTACTCAACTGTTGTACTCAACCTCAACCCCAATCTCATTATTATGTATAAAATCTCTTAAATTATACCATGTAAGACTTAAGTAGACAAGTATAAAATATATGTGAAAATTTTATGCAAATACTCATGTAATATAGCAATTTTCTCATCTAATAAAGTAGGACCTCATGATAAATATAAGGATATACTATCAATATAGAAGGAATTTCTCAAAAATCTCAATTCTTTCCAAATCTTGACTCAAGGAAGATAAAGGGGCGTGTGAAGGAAATATTTCATACTTTGGTAAGTCTTACATACCTGGAAAGAAGAATGGTGCAAGTTTTTTGCAGGAATTCAATCCCTAACTCAAGGCTTCAAGCTTTCTCCCTCAAGGTACTTCTTTTAGTAGTTGAGTAAAAAATATGGATTTTCAAACCCTTAATCGATATAAAACAACCCTTAAACCCATTTTTTGGATATAGGATAGATTAGAAAATGACCAAAAGGCCCTTTTAGTAGTTAAAAAAATTCCATCCCGCAATATCATGTCTGCATCGCGCCAAGGGCATCAACATGTGTTTTTCATGAAATTTCATTCCTTCAAGTTTATGTCAAAAATTTCAAAAAAAAAACATAAGTGTCAGTCCATGTTACGTCTGCATCGCGCCAAGGGAACGAACTGACATATTTTTCAATTAATTAGCAAAAAATATTTTTTGACTCGGTTGCTCTAAAATCGGGTCAAGGCCATTTTCCCGCTCAAGTTTTTGTGCTGATCGAATTTTCCATTTTAGCTTGAGAAGATGCATTATGCGCATGATTCCATTCTAGAAGTATTTTGATAATTTTTCCAGGCATTACATGAGTCTAATAGACAGGTAAATGAATATTAGTATCTCTTATGGTAAGAGTTCATGCAATTGAGGGTGTAAGGAGCTTTGATAGGCTTGAAGATTCTCAAGTGATGTTGACCTTAAAGAGGCTATCAAGTGGTTGGAATGATAGGCTTAAATGTGTGGTTGTTATTATGAGAGTGTATTAGAGTGATGGGAACGAGCAGTATCCTCCAAGTATACTATGGAGATATGAAACATAGATTTTGAGGGGTTAGATTGGTATAAGCGTGATCATCTTAGGACTAGAATATTGGGACTTAGAGTTAAGTATGAAATGGAATGAGAGGATGTGGTTAGACGTAGATTTGAAAAAGGAGCATAATTGAGGAGGAGCTGAGCTTGAGAGTTATCCATATCTCAATTATATTAGAATTGGTGACTTTCTTCTTGAGTTCGAACATCTGATTGGCGAGGTGCTTAAATGATTTGAATTGATTGAGTTTAGATATTACATTCATGCGTGATGGTGAAAATATTTAAGATAATATCTCTACTCTTAATTTGAACTAATTTATCTATTCTGGGTGATTTGTGATTGTCCGAATGAGTTGATGGTTTCATTTGTTAAGCGATTGTTGAGAAGAGTCTTGATTGTTATTCATGCCTTGATGTCTACCTTCACTCATCATTCGAGTACGAATGATCCCAAGGGGGATATAACGTAACACCCTAATTTTTCTATGCTAAGATTGAGTCATCCTTCATATGATATAGGATTTTAATTGATAATTCTTAATTAAGCATAGATGTTGAAGCCAATTTCTTAGTGTGGGAATAGAATTGAAGATGATATAAGGTCGCAGTTCTAATGTAAGATTTTATAAAAGTTATATGGACCAATGACTTCTAGGTTGTATATATATGCTAGGATAAATTTCTAAGTATTTTAAAGTATATTGAGTCATAAGGGATCTTTTACATCAAGCCAAGTCCAAAGAATTTCTACCAACTAAGTTTTCATATGAATTGATAGAAGAGTCAACTTCAAATGACTATATATCATAATGTATAATGAGTTAGGTAAGCCATAATATGTCAAATTGAAGATATTTGAATTAGCTTTCCAACGCCTTAATTGGAGTTCAGAGTAAAAAATTATGACCATTTTAGTGAAGATATGCAGAGTACGCAGAACCTTTTTGGATAATCCAAATGGCGTAACTTTAGTTTATTTTGAGGATACTTTTATGCTAAAACCATTGGGGATCTACTTAAGGTCCCAAAATGCATAAAATATCAGTTTTCATAATAAAAACCCTCTGCTTCACTCCTAAACGTAAACACTCAAGAATAATTAAGAAAGTCATCAAGCTACGATTAGCTTTCAAGATTTATCCTCAAGGTAAGTTATTCTTTATAAATTTCAATCTACCCAACCCAAATTTCTTCATCTATTCATGAATCTCTAATAGAATCTTAAATCATAACCTAGGGTTTTAAGAAAATGAATTCAAGAATCCCAAGAAAGAATTCCTTGATTCTTTTTTTTTCAAGAATTAAGGTTCTTCAGCAAGAACTCTAAAGATTCTAAGTCAAGAAGTCAAGAATCAAAGAGAATTCCTTCAACCAATGTCCTTCCAAGTTCTTTCACTTTAAAAGAACTATCAAGATCAAGGATTTTCTCCAAGAAAGCAAGTATTCATCAAATTTCAATTGTAATATCAACTTTCTAGGTATGTAAGGCTAACTTAAGCATGGAATTGTTCTTCCATGTGCCCCCTTAATTAAAGTAAGTTGATAGTTGAATGTAATGAGTTCTATATGTGAAATTCTTGAGTATTCTATTGACAATTATACCTATCTTATGTATTTTCTTAAGTTGATGATCATCACAAACTTGATTGACTACTTAAATGATTTATTTGAATTATTATATAAAATTCTACATGATTATTTTGTTAAAGATTGCAAGAATGAGCTTAGGGGATGAGCCTAGAGTCTTGATGGTGTAAATGTACTTGATGTTGTGGTTGTGGTCCTGAATTGAGTGTGTTGATGATGATGTTGATGAGATTGATGTCCTTAGAGTCTTAAGGAAGTTAAACTTAATCCTAAAAGAATGTTCCTAATTTATTGAGTTGATGGTTGATGAGATGAATTGATGTTCTTTGTCCAAAAGAGACTAAATGATGAGAAATCTTGATATTTGATGTTTATGAGCATATTGAGTCTTGGGAGCAGTATTGTGCATTGAAATGAGTAAGAGTGAGTCCCACTCACACTCATAACTATGTGACCAGCGTAGGAGAGGATTGGACCATAAAAATGGATATTTCCTTAGTCCCAAAAGAGGACTTGATGTTATTATGGATCTACAGATGCCACGCCATTTACCCAGGTAAGGTACTGAACGGATGCCGCAATGACATAATTTTGTTACATCATCCTCGCTCATAGGTGATGGTTATAGGTTCAAGAAACTTCAATCTAGGTTTTCCACTGATAGTACTTTGATATTGAGTTAATGGTTTGAGTCTTGATTGATATTGGTGAGTACTATCTACTTCTTATCCTTACTTGAGATGAGAGCATATCATTCTGAGTGAATATCTTATGAGTTGAGGTTATTTCATATTATTTCCATCTATATTATTTTATTTAGCTATTTTACATACCGTACATTTCATATATTGATGTCACTCAGCGCTACATCATTTCATTATGTAGATATAGAAGATAGAAGACTTTAGCAAGCGAATCTTTGAGGTTTAGAGTTCCATAGTTCCAGAGATTGGTGATTCCTCCACTATATTAGGAGGATACCATTTATTTTCTTTCATATGATTTGAGTGTGTGGTAGCCATGACCTGTCATGGTACCTTTCTAGAATGCAGAAGTAGAGGCTTCATAGACATAGAGATGATTATTTTGATGTTGGGGGTCTTTCCCTTTCCAAACTGAGTTTCTTAAATCTATTTGATGCTATGGATGTTGACATTAGTCTTTTGGCCTATATCCCTTATGTTTTGATATATATGAGACTGAGTTGAGCTGCCCACTATCTCTTTTATTCTAATTCTGATAATTTCCATTGGATAGTTGATTGAATGACTATCTTCAGACTGAGTGGTTCGCTTGTGGACTAGTAATAGTCCCTAAGTGTCGGCCACATCTAGGGTACCCTCCAGGGCATGAAACATTTATAATATTTGTTTATTCTCAATCTGTATTTTGTGCATACATAAATTAAAATAGATATTAATTGAACTTATTACTGAAATGAGTAAGTAATACATTTGTTAATAATCTATGACCATATTTTGTAATCCCACATACCTAAATTTAAAATTTACTAAATTATTCTCTAATTAAAAAGTTGACCCATAAAATTTCATTAAGATATGATTGACGTCATAAACTACGTGTACTTTAAGATAATAACATCAAACTTGGAACGTAATACACCCTTATATATTTTTCTACCAAAATAGTTACTAAAATTTATTCTATTAAAATATTTATAAAATCTAAATTTCTTCTATAAATAGGAGCCTATATTAGATCAAAAAATTATTACCACCGATAACAAACACTTTTGATACCCATTAACTTTTCCTCCTCTTCCTACTCATTAACCATGCCAAGAAGAAAAGTTAAGCTTGCTTGTATTGAAAATAATACTGGAAGGAGAATCACATACAGAAAGAGAAAAAAAGGATCTGTGAAAAATGCTGAAGAAATCAGTATACTTTACGATTCTGTAGTCGCTATCATGCAATATAATGAGTTTAACAAAACACCCATTGTTTTTTCAGACTATGAAAAAATAGTCAATACGTTACAAAGTTCAAGGCGCTTTCAACAATAATTCAATCATAAAGATGATGTCAATTACAAAGTTCAGCATAACAAAAATCGATAAGATGGCAGATGGATTACGAAAGTTAAGAAAGAAAAATAGTATAAAGGAGAAGGAGAACATGATGCATGATATGTTAGATGGATATGATATTCCCATTGACATAAATTCTGCAGATCTAAATGATCTTATGTTTGTGATGAAGCAAAATTTTAAAAAGATACGTGAACTAAAAATTAAAATTGATGAAGAGGGTTCTGCTTTGAATGTCTCTCAACCTATTTTTAGATCAGCGACACTTGGCAGAACCATCTCAGAAAGGAAAGAAACTCCTCTATTGGACTCTAGTGATGGTCCAAGACTAGTGATTCCTTCGATTTCTAGTGGGATCGAAATCGAGGATCCAAGATCTCCTCTCTTGGTCCCAAATGTAGCTCCAATATGGGAGAATCGTATGGTGTCTACACTAATAGTTCCTTCATCTGCTTCTACTGAAATGCTCCAGTCAGTAGTAGCGACTTCATTAATATCCACTCCAGTGATGCCACAAATAGACTTTTCAATGAATACCCTTACCATATGTGCACCAATGCCAATGAATAGCTATGTGAACAATTTAGATGGCTTTTCACATAGTTCAGTACATCTGAATCGAAAGACTAGAATAATGATGATATAAATTCGTTATTTGATGATTCATACTGCAACAACATTAATGTTGAAGATTCAAACTACAACAATAATTTGTAAGGATCTTGAACCAATGTATGCCTCTTTTCATTAGTACAAAATTTTAATCCATGTTGTCCCATGGATAGTCTATGTCTTTTACTATTTTACATGTGTAGGTTGTCTCATAGGACTCTTTATATTTCTTTTCCTTTGTCCTCTATTTTAGTTGCATGTCTGTCATATTTCAATTTTTTAAAGTCATTTACTTAATTCTCTTATTAAATGGATAATTTTTTAAAAAAAAATATATTCTCTGAGCATCTTATATTTATTTGTGTCTTTATTACTTTTATTATTGCTATTGTAATTAATAAAGATGTTGTTAGTGTGATTTCTAGAAACAATATCTTTGAATTCAAAAATCTAACAACTCAATAAATAAAGAGGGTAGACTTTTTTTTTCTCAATTTTCAATATACATTAATAATGAATATTAAATTGAAATGAATTGTAACAATAAGGCCAATTATCTAAAAAATCTATTATATATATATATATATATATAAACACACTACTTTAAAAGTATCAACTCTAAAATTTTAAAGTCTAATTACTAAAATACCACTCACTTAAACAAACTTTCTTAAAAAACCTAACATCCTAATTACTTTTTTTAAAAACAATTCCCCATCAACTACCCCAAACTCTATGCATTGAGCTCCTTAGGTAGCAAATAAACTTACGTTTCAATAGTTTCATCAAAAAAGCCTCACATGGTAGAGGTTAGATTGTCTTTTGATTGCGCGTCTGAATTACCGATAAATCAGAATGTTTCTCTTCTGATTTGATGATCTGATAGGCCGGAATTGCTCTCTCTCTTCTCCACAAGCACCTATGGCGAGAGCAGAAGAAGAAAATGCTGGCCGGTCATTGTTTGAGGTCTCGAACGCTAGCTTCATTCTCTTGCGCCTTCAGGAAGAAAGGTACCAACCCACTTTCAAACTACTTGAGGATTTTCAAAATCGGATACTATGTTGATATCAAGGTGAATGGTGCTGTTCACAAGGGAATGCCTCACAAATTCTACCATGGCCGCACTGGTCATGTTCGGAATGTCACCAAACACGCCGTTGGTGTTGAAGTCAACAAGCAAGTTCGTAACAAGATCTTAAGAAAGAGGATCCATGTGTGGATTAAGCACGTTCAGCAGTCTCGATGTACTGCAGAAGTCAGAGAAAGGATTAAGAAGAATGATCAACTAAAGGCGAAGCACGTTCAGAATGATCTGGAGTCAGTTCACTCCGCCACTGGCATGTATGTCCACAATTGAAACCTCAGAACTTGGCCTCTGCTGTTCCAACATTGGATCCTGATGGTGTTGACATCCTAACGAAAATGCTCAAATTTGATTCGACAGATAGGATTTCTGCAAAAGCTACACTTGATCATCCATACTTTGACAGCTTGGACAAGTCTCAAATCTGAAGATCAACTTACAAGGCATGAAGGCACTTTCCGACTGATAATATTGCTTGATGAAGAGGTCCTGTCACGCACAATCTTACGCACTTTATATACTATCACTCAACTTTTCTGCAATAGGCACTAACAAGCCTAAACTTGCTCAAGGCAAGACAACCCTCCACCCTACTACTCTTCTATCCAAATACACACTCTCCGCTCCTTCATGTCTAGAGTCATGTTCTCAGTAATAGGAAGCTCTAAGTTTTGCTTGACCTAGATGACGGCACTTGCATTAGATGATCTTAAGTTCATATCGATACCTCAATATTTTCCTTGGGATTTCCTTATATTAAACTTTTATTGATATGGTTTATTTCCATTGTGAAAATGTAGTGATCCTCTAAATTTATTTTTGGGATTTAATATTATTCTTATACACTTTACTAAACAACCTTTGTTCTGTTGAATCTTTACTTAATAATCGTATTGAGTCAAAATATTAGATATTTATATCTTTTGCTAACACACCCTTACCTCATTTTTGATTACATATTACTTTTAGCATTCAACAGATAAAATGTTGTTAGTAATTGGAGATAGAAACATTTTAAAAAAAAAAATGCTTAAAAATCATTTTTTGTGTTTCCTTGTTTTACTTTGCTGATTTTAGAAATGGAGATTGGGTACCTGTTGGTGATGCATTTCTCTCTTCACCTTTGAAAGTTCTGTTTGATAGGCTTGCTCCTCGGGGTGATCTGCTCAACATGTTTCAAAAGCGTAAGAATGATGTTCGGATCTTAAAGAAGCTGAAAATGACTTTGCTTGGTCTTCAAGTTGTGCTAACTGATGCAGAGAAATAAGCAGCCATCAAATCTATTTGTGAGACTGCGGCTTAATGAGCTTCGAGATTTTGTCGACTCTGCTAACAACTTAATTGAAGAAGTCAATTATGAAGCTTTGAGGCTTCCAGTGGAAGGGCAGAATCAAAATCTTGCACAACAACCAGCAACCGGCAAATAGTTGATGATTTTTTAATTAATATAAAGGAGAAGTTGGAAGACAGGCCAAGGAGGATTTTCTATGACCTCTTTTGGTGAAGAAGCCATCAACATTGCTTCTGTTGTTGCTCTATTTACCACACGACTTTGTATTGCCTCAAGTAAATGACGATCGATCTCATCAATTTTGTAAAGTAGTTTAATTTTACACTGTCAGAACATAAAACATAAACTTGTATTGCAGTATCGAGAGACAGGGATCTTACTATGGCATGGCTTCACCATGCAAGATTGCGCAAATCAATATTTTGGGAACAAGGATGATAAAGGGAAAGGCAGGCAAATGCCAGTACATTTGGTTCGACAAACACAATGTTGTTACCATATCTTCACCTTTCGTATAAGATATTAAATTCTTAACTTTTCTTCTTACAAATCTCGATAACAATAATGTGCTGCTACTAACAATTACTTCGCTTTTCCCTGTACATCCAGCACTCCGATATCTCAGGCTGCTGGTGTAGCTTATTTTTTTGAAAATGGATAACGAGTGTTTGTGCTGTTGCTTTTACAGGGGAGGGTGTTGCCTTTAACGTGTAGTAAGTTTCATCATATTTAGTTTTTCTCCTATTTATATAGAACAAGTCAAGATCGAGCCAGAGAGGCCTCCAAATCAAGTGCTTCTTCAGACGCCATGTCTTGCTTCCTTGGCCTAATGAGAATCTGGGGAAGCATGACAGGGTTGAAGCAGGAGATAGACTTGCTGAGTTTGCTGAGGCTGTGAATCTGGCTTTCGAGTTCCATCCAGTTGTTGACAGATTGGAAGATGTAAGGCTATGTATGCTTCACGTGAAAGAGGGAGAAAGTGTTGTTGTGACTTATGTGTTACAAATGCATAAGCTTCTTTATGAGGGCTCGGGAGGGATCTTGAGGGCCTTTTTGGGGCTGATTAGAAGCACAAATCCCACCAATATTCTGATGGCTGAGCAAGAAACTGAGCACAATGAGACTAGCTTGGAAGCAAGACTTGTCAACTCACATACTATGTTGCTGTCTTTGATTCTATTGGTTTCACCCTTCCATTAGACAACCCTGTCAGGATTAAGATAGAAAAGTTGTTTGCTCGTGATATTAGAAATATCATTGCTTGTGAATGACGACATAGGACTGAAAGGCATGAAAGCTTTGGGAAATGGCAGAAGTTGATGGAACAAGGGGGATTAATATGCACAGAGGATTACAGAAAGGGAAGTGCTTTAGAGACAAATGTTGTTGAAGATGTACTCATGTGAAGACTTCAACGTTGCTGCACTTTCTCTTAGTTGGTTAGATCAGTGTGGACACCCCTTGATGCTGCTAGAAGTTCATCTTCTTATTATCAGCCAAGTTCATTGATTGGTCTTCCATCGAAACTCTTCATTCGTTCATAGACACACATGTCATTGTTCTTTTCGTACACAGGAAAAAGGTTGGCACGTTCTTTGTAGGTAGTGTCATTCTAATCTGGTTAGAAAAGAAAATCATTTAGATAAAATTGCATAGGGTCAGGGTTCGTTTTGTACAGCACCTTTGATTTGTATTTGTATTCATTCTTTATTCTTCTTGTAAGTTAGGTATTCTTTCTTATTTCAGTATATTCAGTCAATTTCATCAGTGTATTCTTTCTTTAGTTGTAATGATTTGTCATTATTTTTTATTCAATTGTAGCAAGAAGATGTCAGATATTGTTTTTGAAGTGATTCTTTACTAAATTTTCATGTCAGCCACAAATTCTTTGCATTCTTATATAATATATACTAGGTAACATATCGTTATACATATTTTTGTTGAATCTAGCACATCTTTATATGATTTGTATAAATATTACTTTTTCACTAAAATTATTTTTTATCAATTATAAAATATATCAAATTAGATATTTCTTAAATTTCGAGATATACTTGAAAAAATACAGAAAAGCAGCCAATAAGTTAGGCATACCAGGGTATTATTCGCAAACTTATATTTGGTGTGCCTCCTTATTGTGCATCCTCTTTTAGAGTTTCACATTGTCGTTTCAATAGTTTGATAAAATATAGTATGGATACTACTTTTTTTTTATCTGAATTTCAACATTTAGCATACACGTGCAATGCACGTGTGGTAAATCTATCTATCTATCTATCTATCTATAAAGGTAATAGTGCAAGGTTCATAACTTTTCTGACCTTATAAGTTAAGAAATATGGTGTGTTTGTTTATGTTAATTGTGTATAATTATTTTTGCACTCTAGAACTTTAAGTTTTATGTCAACATATTTTTATATTTCTTGCACTACTCTCTTTTTTTTTCTCCATTTGCAAAGTTGAGAATTTAGTTCTACCTACGAGGATTGCCGGATATAGTCGATGTGCTCTTTGTATAGTATATTATTTTGTAATTTTTATAGCATTTGAAAGATACATATATTGAGAAAAAGAAAGGAAAAGGCATAAATTCTCCCATTAACTTGTGACAAAAAGTCAGTTGCAGACTTAAATTATCATGACAACTTATTACACATCTGAATTACTTCAAAATGATTTATTCAACCTTGAGCATATACAACGAGTCACATGATGAAAAGGTGTTTCATGTTAGTGCAGCATTACCACCATGACACTGTCATATATAAAATTATGTTAGATTTGAAAGCAAACTCTATGTCACCCTAATTGCTTATTCTTCCTTATATACCATTAAACTTACAATTAAACCACCATCATTACTGTCATTATCACTGGATTCACATCTCTACTACTATAAATTTCACCACACTCAACAATATTCGCCATTAAAATCTTTTTACAACGATTGTCATCATAAAAAAATTATAAAGAATCATAATAAATTAAATTAAATTTATCATTGGAATAGCATCACCATCATTGCCACATTGAAATCCATCACAATCATAACAAAATATAAGCATCCACCATCAATGTCACATAAATTTCATTTCCAATTATTAATATTAAAAGTCATACCCGCATTAATTTTATCATCCATCACCAAAACCTCCATAAAAAAATAATCATAATTGAAAATTTCATTCAAGCTCATAACAATTTATAATAACGCTTATTTTTTTTAATTATAATCAATATTTTTTATTAAATTTTTTTTTAAAAAAAAAGAAAATCAGCCAAAAAAAACCCTTTATTTTTTAGTTTTTTGCACGCAGCAAAGAAAAACAAAGGACTCAGCAAGTTTCTTGCATGTCTTTTCTTTGGAAGAAAATAGACAACTCACAAGGTGATTCAAAAAATTCGTACACAAAATCAACTTGATCTTTTTACCACGGTCGTGGTGAGCATTAGCAACTCTTGATATTCTGCAGTCTCCTTCTGTTTTGATGACCGTCTTTTGTATTCAAACATTGACTTTGTATATGTAGTTAGATTTATATGTGTAAATTGTCATCCTGGTAATGTACATAGATATGTATATTTTATCTTGAGTCTATAGTTGATATGTACAATTGACTTCCAGGTTCAGGGTAGGTTGCGGTTATTTATATTATTGTGTTTGCTATGATTTGACTAGAGATCTAGGACGGGTCCCTTGCGGCTTGGATGATTAACTTGCCTGTAGGTGGAATCTAATAGGCACCATCATAATCAGGACCGGATCATGACATTATAGTATGTGAGATGCCATTAATCCCAAGAAATACAAAGAATAGATAAGTTTCAATGTACTTTCCATTAACGAAAAAGTAATGTTTTGCTTTTATGTATAAATTCCTTACTTTTAATTTTCAAAACACTCATTATGATGTGGAATTGAGCATTAATAATTGAAAAAAAAAATCTGTTGTTCCTCTATAGTTAACTTTCTACTCCAAATTGTTGCTTATGCGCTCATTTTGAGATGACATGTATAACTCAGGACATTTAAAATGTAAGAAGTTGAGATATTTATGATAATTGAAAAATGTATAATAATTATATGGTAATATATTTGTAAATGGACCACTTCGCATTAATTTTATCATCCATCACCAAACCCTCCATAAAGAAAAAATAATCATAATTGAAAATTTCATTCAAGCTCATAACAATTTATAATAACCCTTATTTTTTTAATGAAAGGTTAATGTATAGTTATAATCAATAATTTTTATTAAAAAATAATAAAAGAAAAAAATCAGCCAAAAAAAATCCTTTATTTTTTTAATTTTCTGCACGCAGCAGAGAAAAACAAAAGACTGAGCAAGTTTCTTGCGTGTCTTTTCTTTGGAAGAAAATAGACAACTCACAAGGTGATTAAAAAAATTCATAAACAAAATCAACTTGATCTTTGTATCACGGTTTTGGTGAGCATTAGCAGCTCTGGATATTCTGCAGTCTCCTTCTGTTTTGATGACCGTCTTTTGTATTAAGACATTAACCTTGTATACGTAGTTTGATTTATATGTGTAGCTTGCCATCTTGGTTATGTACGTAAATATGTACATTTTATCTTGAGTCTATAGTTGCTATGTACAATTGACTTCTAGGTTCAGGGTTGGTTGCGGTTATTTATATTGTTGTGTTTTCTATGGTTTGACTAGAGAGCTAGGACAGGTACCTTGTGACTTGGATAATTAACTTACCTGTAGGTGGGATCTAACAGACGTCATCATTACCAAGACCGGATCATGATATTGTAGTATGTGAGATGCCATTAATCCTATGAAATACAAAGAATAGAGAGGTTTCGATGTACTTTCCATTAACGAAAAAGTTATGTTTTGCTTTTATGTATAAATTCTTTATTTTTAATTTTCAAAACACTCATTAGGATGTAGAATTGAGCATTAATAATTGAAAAAAAGAAAATCTGTTGTTCCTCTATAGTTAACTTTCTACTCCTAAATTGTTACTTATGCTCTCATTTTGAGATGACGTGTATAACTCATGACATTTAAAATGTAAGAAGTTGAGATATTTATGATAATTGATCAATGTATAATAATTATATGGTAATATATTTGTAAAATGACCACTTCGCATCCCATCAGTAGTTTGTGAAGATAATCCTTAAAAGAGTATATATTTATAAGATGTCTTTTTTAATTCAAATATAACTCAGGAAAGACATCATCTTTCTACATCAACTTTATATAAAATTTTGTTTTTAACTAAGTTTGTAGCATACTTATGCACTAATATCTACACATTCCTATGGTAATAGTTTAGAAAGATATGTAATAATTTGCAACTTAACCCTTATTATTATATGTTATTGGAAAAGATAAAAAAAATTATAGTGTCATAATTGTTACATGTTATTTAAATTATTATTTTATCATGTTAAACTTAGACTTTAGATCACCTTTCTCCCTTTATGTCTCTCTAATTAATGGATATCAATTTGAGTTATAGATTTTAGATTGTCAACTGTGATTTGGATATGATGGCTGATACATAAATAGGATGAAAATAAAAGAAGGATAGAGATATAACTGTAGCACCTCCTAATTCCTTCTACCAGATTTGGAGTAAATATGCAGGAGATGCTGATAAAAAACTGCGAAAAAGCTGCAGAAGCAGGTTTACGAGAGCCATTACAACCAGCAGAGTGGTGTACGACTCATATAAAGGGATCTCGTAGTAAATTTCACTATTTTTAAGTTTCAGGACCCTTCAATTTACAAGAGGAGTTTACGACTTGTAAAGTGTTTTACTGAAATGACCCCAAAAATGCCTGAAAATATGCCTCGGAAATGTCCAAAATCATAATTTTCATATATTTCAAAATTCGTGCGTGATATCAAAAATTCGACTTCATATTCTTGATTAAGGGACAAAATTGAGTGGGAAATGTGTATAACCCCAAATTTTAGAGTAACTGTAGCAAAATTTTATTTTGCAAAATTTACGAAAAATAGAGAGGATCTATGCACCTGGCGTGACGCAGCCAGGGCGCAGACCTGTGTTATTTTGTGGCCAGTTTTCCTATTCCAGTCAAAGGCCTTAGGGTCTTGGGCCTAAGCCCCCCCTATGCGTAAAAACACCTATACTTAGTTATTTTTCAACCCTATGTCATTCAAATATTTCATCCAAAATCAAGTGTTCCAAACTCATTCCAGATCTCAGGAGATCCATTCAAACTTCAAGTTCTCATTCAATTCTTCATCAAGGGAATCTCCAAGTTTGAGGTATATGGGTTTCAACTATTGGGTCCTTTCACCGGTAGTGCCCAACCTTCCATTCTATGTAAATTGCATGTTTTTTAGTGAATTATCTATGGGTATCTCTTATTATAAAATTTGACTATAAACTATATTGTGGTTTCATAAAATGTTGACTATTTAAGCTTGTTTTGAGCTATGAACCTATGATTTATCATGAGATTTGATGAGGTTTTTTAATGTATCTTGCATGAGGGTATTACCAGGTATTGGTAGGTTGATTTACGTTAAGTTTTCTCACATGATTTCACTCTTTAATTGCATTATTTTGAACTAGTATTACACACTCGTCAAGTGTTTGATAAATGTCGAGTTAAGGGATCTATAGTTATTGATGATCTATTAATGTGTTGAATTCATTAAAAGTATCTATGATGTTGCAAGTTGATCACCTTGTTGAGGGGGGTGCCATGCCTCAACCACCTTGTTGAGAAGGTGTCATGTCTTAATTACCTTGATGAGGGGGTGCCAAGCCTCGGTAGCCTTATTGAGGGGGTGTCAAGCCTCGATCACCTTGTCGAGGGGCTGCCAAGCCTCAATCGCCTTGTTAAGGGAGTGTCAAGCCTCAATCACTTTGTCGGGGGGTGGTATGCCCATACCACCAATTGAAAGGTTTATACCTCAATCACCTTAAAGGGGTGGTATGCCTTGGAATTCGAGTAATAGTTTGCTTGGTCTATGATGATGTCTCTTCCTACACATGTAATATGTTCTGTACAAGCATGTTTTACTTCAAGCATTGATCATGCATGTCATATTATTATTATACTCACCCATTGCCTATGTATAAGCATTTTGACTATGTTGCCTATCTCTTGTTGCATTGCATCCTACATACTTAGTACATTCAAACGTACTAACGCATACTTTATGCCTA
>JAOTQJ010188481.1:0-21913 GCA_025642045.1 Solanum sejunctum | reverse complement strand
ACACATGTTCCACTTGTGCCAATCAAAAACTCACACACACCTTGACCCCACATCAATTTTTATTCTTAAGGACCAAATTTAAACAAAATGTTGCATTCGGTCCCAAACTTTATTAAATCGAACCAATTAAGGATGTTTAGGGTTTAACTTACATTACGGATCCTAACAAGGAGGCTCAACATCGTCAGAGTTAACTATCACAAGGTAATAGATACACTCCTTAGAGATTAGTTTTCTGGCTTTAAGGTAAGAAATAAACTTACCCTTAGGTGTGAAAGAATCTCCCTTCCATTCTAAGACAGGCTCATTTAAAAATAGAAATTTGACAGTCCGAGTCCTACAATCGACCAAGTCCTACAATCGTCAAAGGCATAACAGGCATGAAGCCAGTCCATGCCAAGAATCACATCAAACTCAACTATCTCCAACTCTATCAAATCAACTAAGGTATCCCCATAATATACGGGCACCACACAATCTCGATAAAGCCTCTCAGCCAAGATTGACTCACCAATAGGTATAGAAATAGAAAATAGTTCAAGTAAGTACTCAAGAAGAATCTCAAATTTACTAGTTGTATATGGCATTACGAATGATAAAGTTTCACCTGGATCAAACAATGCGTAACAATCAAAAGTAAATACTCAAAGCATACCTAATACAATATCTGGTACAACCTCTTAGTCTTGTTGGTTTCCTATAACATATAGACAGTTTGTCCCACTGCTTATCCCTGTTGTAACACCTCTCTTATTACCTTTGGCTGGTGGTGCTATAGCATAAGACTAGGCCTTGTTGCTCCATAATGGACATTCTCTCTAAAAATGACTTGCCTGACCACACTTGTAGCAACTATTCCCTCCATCTTTGCACTCTCCCAAATGTATCCTGCCATATTTTCCACAAGGTGGCTTCCATTTCAAGCAAAGGTTCACACTAGCCTGAGAACGCTGTGCTCTGAAGTTTTGTATTCCTTGAGACTTTTGATCATACCTATAATTCGGGGCTAGTGCACTTGCTGAATATGGTGTATAACTCAAAGGTCTCTTTTAGAAGTAGGACTTATATCTCTTGCTTTGATTAGGTTGGTTAGACTCAGGCCTTACTGACTTAGCCTTCTTACTCAGATGCTCGTCTCTATCGTTTTTCTTATCCTCTTCGACTTGCTGAGCATAAACCATAAGCCTAGAGATGTTCATACCTGGGATCAACAATGTTGCCTTACATTCTTTCTTCACATGCTTACCCAAGTCAGATAAAATTCCTCATCTTTGCCCTCATGTCCTAGACCATCTCTAAAACATACTTGGATAGCTGGAAACCTGAGGTTGTATTCTTTGATAGTCAACTATTCTTGTTTCAGTTTCATGAACTCTTTAATATTTGCCTCCGACAACTCTTGGGGGAAAGAAGTAATCAAGGAAGGCACTCTCAAATTCACTATACTAAGCAGGCTCAACATCCGCACCTCTTCCTTCTTCCCATTGATTATACCAAATATTTTCCATATCCTTTAACTGAAAAGAAATAAGTTCAACTCCCTCAGTCTCAGTTGCATGCATGGCCTTTAGGTTTTTCCATATCTCATTAACAAAATTTTGAGGGTCCTTCTCAACCTTTGACCCTATGAAGCCTGGTGGATTTATCCTTAGAAATCCCTAAGCCTGGTTGCAGCAGTTAGCTCTTAGGAGCTAGAACTAGGAGTCTGTGAACTCTAATTCTTACTCTGAGCAGCTACTAGTTGGGCAAGCATAGTGATAGCTCCTCTGAAGTCAACCTCTGTAGTAGGAGCAGGTAGGGCAGTAGGTGATTATGAGACACCATTGGCTTTAGCTGGTCAACCTTAGCCCCTCGTCTCTATCTGAGTAGGCACTACTGGGGTTGGGTTCTCAGTATTGTCATTTGGGGTACTTCTTTGAGTAATGGTACACTTAGGAGGAATGATCTGCAAACGCATGACATATGAGTTAGAAGGAAGCTTCATAGAGTTTTAACTCTATCACATGATCTCAGAATACCAAAGAAGTGTAACTATTCCTAATGTTCTATAGCTTCATGCATATAAAGTGTAGTGCATAACACACCCATAAACTAGACTCTACTAGACACTACTTCATAGACTCCCTAGAACACTGAAACTCTATGCTTTGATACCAAGTTTATCATGCCCCTAAAGGGTAGCTTTGGCGTAGCCGATACTTGAAGAACCATTAATGATTCCCCAAGAGAACCACCTGGCCTCATAGCCCCATCTTACTTGACAATGGGAGAAATACTTAAATAAAAGGCATTAATGAAGTAATAAAGCTCTAATCAAATATTCTTTAATGACTAAGTTTGGAGGGTAAAAGTACTCAGAACTCGTCTAACATCTAGGTGGTACCATGACAGGCCATGGATACTGCAACTCAAAGAGAAAAAAATAAAATGCTTAACAAAAAATTAAAAGGGCTCCTTCGAGAAGCAAAAAAGGTTCACCAACTCTGAAGTACAAAAACTGAACCTCAATGATGTGCCTGCTAAATTTCTTTGTCACCTGTATCTGCATCATTAATGATGTAGGCCGAAATAGGCATCAATATATGGAATGTACTGATATGCAAAATGGTTTAAAGAAATAGACAAGGCTCAAACTGAAACAATCAACTTGACTTAAGACTCAACTCATTGACTCATAACTCAATAAATAATTCAAGTTTAAAGTTTAAAATCATGCATTGGAAAGAGACTTAGTTTTCATGCAGCTCAGTTTAAAATATAATATGCTCAGTTAAGTGTTGCTCGAAAGTTTTTCTAACTAACATAAATCCCACCACCATGAGTATGGTGATGTAAATCGATGTTGATGTCATTACCATATCCATCCTAAATTTTCTAAGGTAAAGGACGTTAACCTCTCTCAATAGAATACAAAGAGAATGTCCATCTATTGGGATATGCGCCAGTAGAGTTAATTGTAGGACTATCCTATGTTGGCAACGTAGTTCTGAGGTGTTATCCTCTCACCCGCTCGGTACTCAACAATCCTTCCAAGGCTAAAATATGCTTATGAAAATCAATTCAAGTTCATCTCTTTGACATACCTCAAATAGCTCAACTCCATTCCTTAATAGCACAATAACTTAGGGTTATCATTCATGCTATGCAACTTAAGACTCCAACTCACATCGTGTAAGACTTTCACTTAAATGGTCAGTTGACATCATATCAATTTATGCTCAGTACATAAGACACATTAGATTCTCATCGCACACATATATAAAACAAATACATGTACTCCTCATACTCAAGTCAAAAAACTAGACTCATCATCTCAATTCAGTCAGCATACAAGAAAATAATGATATTTAGGGCTACGCTATCAAACCTATGATTAGTATTCTAATTTTATGAAAATAACAATGGAATTCATCAATTTATTCAAATATACCCATGAGGTTGTCCAAAAGTTGAGTTACTGAAATTTGAGCTAAAACCTACAAAACCTTTTCTATGAGTTGTACCTTAGGTTACGACGCCTGATAACTCATAACTCAAGATATTAAAAAGTTGATTTTTGAATTAACTAGCTACAAAACCTAATCTATGGACCATGGATTAGTTTATAGGTCGTATGTTGTCTTGTGCATGGGCCTCAAACTTAGAAAATTTTACCAAGTCACCTGGGTATCAATGATGCCTCATTTACGGGCCGTAGGTGACCTTTGTGGTATTTTTCCAGTGATTGTTTCTCAGTTTTCTCTTTGCATTTGCTCAGACTAGGTGGAAATAATTAGGGTGTCTTACAAAAATTTTGAGTAAGTGTTTATATCATCAATTAAATTAATTTTTATGACTTTTATCTTGATTTTGTCTTGAATTTCATGATTTTGAAGGTTGAAAATCGGGATTTTTTTGTCTTTCAAATGAAAAATTTAATTTCTTATTTCTCCCTTCATTTGAGATTAAGTTTAGTGGAATTTTCACTCAAAAACTCTTTTCTCGCATAAAATCATAGTTTTGAGTCAATTTCAAATTTAAGATCTTTGAATTTTAGTCCTAAATTTGACCATTTTGCTCCTAAGCTTAACTTATGCCAATATGGGTATCAAAATTCATTTTTGATGGTAGTTTCTGTTTTTAATAGTAGTTGGTTGATTTTATTGATCATTTGGAGGCTTGAATTGATAGAAAAGCTTGGTTCGAGTGCGGTTTCGACATCAAAGTAAGCTTGGCTAACCTTTTGGGACTGGATTTAAGTTGTTGGATATGATTATCTAATAATTGTAAGATTTAGGTGGTTTCATGAGTTGATGAGTTGATATGTTAGCATTTTGGTGAAATTCGATTATGTTGGATTTGGAGTAAATTATGACTTTATTGATAAATTGAGATATATTCTTGAGATTTGGTATACTATGGATATTATTGTGATAATATGAGACTTGTGGTATCATTTGGAAAGTTTTGTGGCAACTTTTTGGTATTTGAGATACTTTTGAGAATCAAGTGCATATTTTGGGATTTGTGAAGTCTGGTATCATCGGTATGAATGTTCCTTGATGAGGATATGGTGATTTGAGACTAGTGATGACTTGTGGTCTAGTTTTGACAGTTGACATTACTACACTGATTGTATAATGGTTATTTATCGATATTCTTATACTATTGTTGTTATATATCTTAATATTGTGATATTGGCATGCATTTTATCTCATATTGCATCGGCTCCTAAGACAATTGTGTTAGTTGAGATCTACTTACCAGTGCCAAAGTCCACGGAGGTATCATCGGCGCCAGTGTCTGTTATAATACTAGAGATCTAGTTACCGGTGTCAGAGTCCACCGAGGTGTCATCGGCTCTAGAGTCCATTGTGACACTTAAGAGATTTTGGTATATGTTTTGAGAAGACCCCTATGGATTCTACTTGGTAGCTTTAGCTCGGTATGTGTATACACTAGTGCCAGAATCCATCATGATTCCACCCCGTTCATTGCATTCATACGTTACATGTACATTACATCATTGATTGTTGTTGTTGTTATCCTATTTTACTCATATATATATATACTAACCTTTCATTGTAAGTGATAAGATTCTTCATTATTACACACTTATTCGATTTGTCCTACACAGTCGATTGAGCTTACTGGTTACATTTTGTGTACTCACTATTACTTTGTTTTCTCCCTGTAGATCAAGCACAGGGACCCCCAAAGGATAGTTGATCTTATTCTACCAGAGTTCTATCCTATTATCAGATTCAACGTTGAGGCTCAGACTCTGAGTTACCGTTGCTTTTTTAAGATTTTCTTTTTGTTTACATTTTTACTAACTATATATTTGCTATTCACACAACCTCGTATTTACTTATTCATACTAGTTTAGAAGCTCTTGTACTCATGACTCTAGGTTTTGGGATTTCATAATAAATGTTACGGTTGCTTTTGCTTTACTTTGTTCTCTTTAGTCATGATCAGATTTTGGGTCGTGACACGAAGTCCTGCTGGCTCATTTTCCTAATTAAAGAAGACACATTTCCTCCATACTTTGTTTCCTAATGCAATGGTTCGGTGTCTAGTAATTTCATTATCTTCTCATGACTTTATCTTTATTTAGAATTGATAAGGCTTCTTTGAGTTGTCTTTTAAATCTTTTGGAAGATTGAATTTTCTTCATGATGAAGAAGCTAACTTTTGTTTGTGGTCCTTCGGTGTCCGTCCTTAATTTCTGATACTTTTTCTCAAATACTTGATCTGTTCAAATCCATAAAAGTTGAAAGATCAACTAATAATAAAAAAGATTCTAATTGTAATAAATAATTTGCACATTTTTATATATTCAAGTAATGTAGAGATATTTGATTTTACCTGAAACATTTCAAACTGTATAAAAAATTATGGTGATAGTACTTATTTATTTCCTTCAAATTGCATCCACTATTTGTAAAACCATTGAGGATTTACTGTGCTTTTTCATTTCCTTAGAATATTTTATAAACTAAGTATGAGTACTTGGCCTAGTATATATAATATTGTACAAGACCACCTTGTAATCATATCAATTTGTAAGGACCCAGACTTTGGAAGGCCTTAATGATGCATGAAAATTTGGTTTCGAAAAGTTTTTGCCTGAGGTGGCACCACAAGAGCACCTCCACAGGTCGTGTGACACCTCACTGTCCATGTGGAGAAGCCTTGAGGTAGCCCTTGCTTTTGTGTGTAGAGTGATTGAGCTTATGTTGTAGTTCAAGACCAAGGCATCCCTCAGTGAGCCCTTCACGGCTCCTGTGACACCACACTGGCCATGTGGTGGCTTGTGAGAGGAGCCTTGGGATGGAAAGCCCCACTTTGACTAATGCACTTCAGACACGAACTCCTAACACGGGTCTTGTGACACCACAGAGGTTGTGTGGTGTACCATATGGGTGTAGGTCTAGAAAGTTTCTAAGTATGGAATCACGTCCTGGAACTTGACCAGTGAAGATTTTCCCTAAAAGTAAGGTCACACGATAGCCATACGGTCCGTGTGACATCATATGATCTATGAGGCTCCTTTATGGTACCCCTGGTAACATTTCTAAAACTCATTTCATTAATGATTTTCTTGTAATTTTTGTTATTTCTAAGGATAGTTTATGACTTTCTAACCTATCCTAAACCTCTCCAAATACCTATACTATTCTATCCCTATTCAAATTCAATTCATGCACTTAGGATATTCAAACTCCCTCATCTAAAGACCTCTCTCAAGTGAGCCATTGGAGATTATGTAATACCCCACACCTTATAATACTAGTACAATTCAAAGGAAACATGACATGGTTTGGTCGAATTAGCACTAATTTTTAAAAGTGCTTTAATCTTGTATTAATGGGCTATATATGCGTCTAATACTTAAGAGGGTCCAGTGTATACATGTTTTGTGTCGAATTGAGTAGATTACGGCCTTAAATAAAGTAAGTGAGTTGAGGTGCTTGTAGGACTTAGTAAGCTAGCAGGTGAGTCACCTACTTGCTTAGCTTAAAATTGTTAGCTAAACGGAGATGAGGCTCGACGTCGAATTTGTCAAATTTCAATTATGAATAAAGTCCGTATTAAAATTGTAACTTTGGACCATGGTTTAGTATCATAAATGGTCTACATTTGCAGCCCAATAAGTATAATAAAAAGGTCACAAATACCTCACAATACACTTAGCAAATTGGGCCCAAAACTAAGTAAGTGAAAGTTGGAAAGTAGGCAGCCCAAGTCCATCAAGTTGGTGCTCAAAAAATGGCTCAAGTTTAATGGCCAATCTGGTGGATAAGCAACCTGATAATTTGTGGTAAATGATGGTCAAAAGGTCAAGAGAAAGTCGGCATAATAGCTCTTTACGAAGGGCTCCAAAGCAGCTCCCAAAGGTCATTTCTCAACTTGACCTGACAAAAATCAGATTTGCTCTCTATGTTTCCTCTCAACTTTTCTCAACTTTGTGAAGTAGCTAAATGACTCTTTTAGGGTTCTTAAGGAACCTCTAAACCTTAAAGACAAAGGTAAGTAATGATAGTTATGTGCAGAAATTTGTTGGACAGATTCTGTGCAGAAAGTTGCTGCACCTTTTCCTTTTGTTTTGGTGATTTCTCTATGGTTTGTGTGTTGTATTATGAAGAGAAATTGGTGTTATTAACATTGGTTTGAGTTATAAACATCACCCTAAGGTTTCTACCCTAATCTTGGTTTCATTTAACAAGCGCGTTTTATCGAGTTATCTTAAGTGTCGTGTTGATTAGAACTTGCGGGTTGTTGTATGTAAGGCTATTAGCTCACGTCCTTAATGGATTCTTAAGTGCTTTTATAAGACTATTTTAGGTTTGTTTATATGTATAAATGTTACTAAAACAATTTAGCTAAATTTGGAATAAGTTTGGAGTTGTCGACATCGAAATGTAGCGAAGGAAGGTAATGTTATGCTGTTCATTTTTAGATTGTGCGAAATTGTGATGTGATGGGCTTTGTGGGCTATTGTAAGACTGTTATTACATCAAAATTGGCTATACATGATGTGTACGTGCTAATGTATATTACAAAATATGATTAGGGGTGGAAAGGTTAAAGGAATATGCTTGGGCTTACAATCACCCGCTTGCTGCCCATGTATTATTTTCTTTTGTGATTGGGATGCCAATGTGTGTCTATTGGCTATTAATGCTAGTTTTATCCCCTATTATGTTGTAGATATGTATTTAGAGGAAGGTAAGATTATCTTGAGATAGTAATGAGGTCATACAACGAGGTATGTAAGGTTACTTGATTTCGTATCACTTGGCATGAAACATAGATATCTCTTTGGTACATAAAGGCATTCACCAACTCCGACACAACTATTAACCATGTATCCACTCTTGTACATGTTCATATGATTTCATACATAGTTACCTTCAAAACTGCATACATGTTTAGATACCAAGTTACATGAGTTCTTGTTATGAAGTAAAGTTCACGAGTTGTTCCATTTCATATGCATTTCATTGTTTATCCAATGTACTCTTTTATTTGTCATATTGTCTGGTATGATTATCTACATGTTACGTGCTATATATATAGTCCTACAGCCCCAATATTATGACCACAAAAATAACCATCTCAAAGGTAATTGAAAGATAAAATATACAATTTTGATAGGTGGTAGCCCGAGGGGGTGGAAGTAACACCTAGCCAGGGACGATCCTATCACGGGTGGTAGCTTTAGGGGGTTAAGGAAGAACCTATAAAAGGGACAATCCCAATATCCCGAGGGGTGAAAGAATCACCTAGCCAGGGAAACATCTTATTACGGGGGGTAGCCCCAGGGGTTAAAGAAGAACCTAGTGAGGGATAAACCCGATACAGTTCACCACTGATCAGTTGGTCATTTGTATTACAGGGTTGCACAGATTTTACAGTACATAATCTACAGTAAAGATAAAGCAATATAAAGCACATAAAGTACATTATTCCACAGTATAACTAAAGGTAGTCTTTTATATTACACCAATTTACAGTTTCACTTGAGTTGTTATATCACATACAATGTTTCCTGCCTTACATACTTAGTACATTATCTCGTACTGACATCCCTTACATGGACCTACATTTCATGCTACAGGTACAGGTGCTAGTAGATCTCCCCAGCAGGAGTACAGGATATTCAACTGCTGTCACCAAGCTCCAGGGGGCTTCGGGGCTTTATATATGTCTAGAGATTACATGTCTTATTGCTCAATTTATTGAGGCGAGGCCTGTCCTGACCCTTACCAGATGTATTCCTTTATTTAGAGGCTTTGCGGACTATGTAAAGTAACATTTGTTCATGTCTCATACTTTAAATACCGTGGCTCCAACGGCCTAGTCATATGCATTTCTTTTTGGCTTGTTATCACTGTTTATCTTCTTAAAGGTATGTCAAACACAGAAATCCCTTATAGTATGTATAGAAAGTGCATAGTTACAAGTTTGTTCTCTCGAGTCTTATTGGCAACGAGTGTCAGTCCGCCCTAACGGGACTTTAGAGCGTGATAGATTAGCTTGGAGCTTAAGGAAGGGTCTTCTTCTTCAATTAATTTCTTCTTAACTCCTCTTATTAGCTAAGGTATATGGGATTAATTCGTGGTTCTTTTCCACCATGAAGACCCAAACTCTTTTTACTCATTGATTTATGAAATTAAGCTTACTTTGAATATATGTCTTTTAAATTATTGTTTATTTGATTCAATTGAGATATGAGCAATGTTTAATTGTTGAATTTAAAGTATTTAAGCCCTAATATGTTGAATTGCATTGATATTATGAAGATTTAAATATGCATTGTCCCCTTAAATGTAGATTTAAGCATGGGTAATCTAAATTATGATTTAATACTTGAATTTCATATCATATTGTTGATTTAAGTTTGAATCTTTATTGACCATGCTATTGTCATATCATTCATGGCATTTGAATATATGAACATTGGTTTTTATAAAGATTATGTAGTGAGTTAAGCCCAAATATATTCATGAATATGATTTTAATGAAAGTGTGATTATGAAAAGAATGTAATCACATAAATATCTATGATATGACTCTTTGAAAAAAGTTTGGGTGTTTATACCTATATGGTATACGTAAATGATCTATTCCAATGCATGAAATTATGGATTGAAGTATGATTTGGCTCTTTAGTCCAAGTATATATGATTATGAAGAATGCTTGACTTTTAAGCCTAAATATGCATTGAAATAATTTGAATGACTTATACCTCTTTGAAAGCATGTATATGTATACTTACTCTTGTAGGATGATGACTTAGAACCTAGCAGACTTGTGGGAGGAGAGCTATCTCTAAGGGTCTAGTACTAAAGTCCCATAACTATGTGCCAAACATAGGTATTTGTTTATGGTAAATCTTACAGAAATGGTAGGCCTGTAAGGTATGATTATAACTATGATATGATGAATGAAACTCCTATCTAAAGTGGGAGTGCCCATAAGGAAGGTTATTTCTCCGAAATGGAAGGCCCGTAAGGAGAACTATAGTCTACCTTTGGCAAGTAGATAATCTCTTATTCGGTGTGTAGAAGACACCAAAATTTCATGTAATAGCTTGGATGGTCTATATGTAGATTGAGGTTTCATCCCCTCTATGTTGAAGTATTATGTCATTTAATTCATCATGGATTTCATGTCATATTGATATATTATTCTTCTTTGCTTATATACTTCTTTCTGTATATGTGCCATTGTCATCTAACATTGAATACAAGTTTAATAAGTTCATATACATTGCATGTCCGCTTACCTAGTATAGTCAAACATACTAACATATATTTTTGCCTACATAATCTAACCATATAGGGATCAAAGACTATATTCATCCACCTTTTGAGAACTAGTTCGTATTTGTGAAAGTTGTTAGGGTGAGTCTTGCCATCCAAGGACAAGCCATCATCCATCTACCTATTATGTTGCTTCCGCTTATAATTTATTTACTTTGAGGTGAGCCCGAGACATGTCTTATCCCCCCCATCCTATTCTATGACTTAGAGGTATCTGTAGGTGTGTTATGCATCAAGAAAGATCACAACATAATATCAATATGCATATTCATAATGAATGGAATAAGGAAATAATATATATGAGGAATGCATATTTAAAATCATTAGTAGAAGCATCATTAAACCTTTCATAACCTAGAATATATATATGGGAATAAGGCCATAACTGACAATAAGACCATGCAGAATATTACATGAAATCCCAATGTTCCCTCAACATCGACCGAATGATGGGTCTTCTTTGCGAAGGTAGACTCAGTCCTCACTCTATTGGCTCTATCCTAGCACGATGAGAACCCATCATACTAAAGATCCCACCCTTTAGGCTCTATCTTAGCAGGCAAGTCTCACGTTATAAAGCTATATAGATCCATTATCTAGCTTTATTGGCATATAAAGATCAACCTATAGTGCCACATAGTTATGAGACTTGAGATTTTATGTAAGGACCCTTAGAGATAGTCCCCTTTACGCAAGTTTATTCAATGCTAATTCATATCCCACAGAATACATAAATCATGCATATACATAACTTTCAATATAATTCATACTTTATCAAGATTATACTTTCATAGCTTTGTAAAATGTGCATCATAGCTTCATGAAAACATCTTATATCATAGGAATGGTGTATCTACATAACTTTCATATAGTTTGGATATACTACCTCTCTTATCATCATATCGTCATCATCAGGGTCTTAAGTCCCTCATCATTATATCATTATCAACATCAGCATCATAACATCACTATCATTATTACATCATTATCGTCATCATTAAAATATATTTTCATACTTTGAATCATAATTCAGGGGAATCATAGCTTTGTCATAGGAAACCAGGGCCATGTGTGGGTTCATGAACAATTAAACTAAAACCATATAATTAGATGAAAATCATATAAGAATCATGTAGTTGAAATTAATTTAGATTGTCAGTAAAGGAATCCACATCAATTCAAAAAACCCTAATCATCATCATATACTTAAAAATCACATACTTTCACTTGAATATCATAGAAATCATGCAATCCTTCATAATTCATGCATTACTAGGTATAATAACATAGAATAGTCATAATCCATACATTTGGAATCATATCATAAAAACCCATAATAAATTACCATGAAATTTGGATGAAAACAGAGATTTGAGTTGGGTTTCATAGATAAAACTAATCCATGAATGAATCTCTACATACCTCGAGGTAGAAATCCTAAATTTGAAGATGAAAATCTATAAATCTTTTAGCCAAACCTTCAAACCATAGCTTCAATGGAGAGAATTCTTACAGAGAGAATTTTTTAGAACCCTTGGAAGAATTATGAAGGTGAACAAGACAAAATGAATAGGTTTATAGAGAATATGTCAGTTAATTTAGTTAGAAGGGACAACATGATATAGTTTAGGAGTTAAATAGATAGAAATGACCAAAAAGCCCTTCATTAAAAACCTATGGACCCATCCACGAGACCCCTTTCATGGGTTGTAGATCAATCCATCAGCCATGGTTGGCCTTCATGCAATGCATGTCACAAAATTTTAGCTATTGGAAATTGTACTTGAATACCACGAAACCTCATGTAAGGTCCCTGGTTCCTTCCATGCACCGTGAAAACCCTCGTGGAACCTCCCAAAACTTAGAAAACTATTCTTTCCTTAGGGTTCCTTTCCACAATACAATGTATAGGTCGTGGTCCCTTTAACGACTCTGCTGTTCTTCATGGAATGATTTCCAAAATCTCAAAAAAATTTCAACTTTATAGACCTTAACAACGAGACCCTTCTATGACATGTGGTCTAGCCCACGAGCCATAGATTGGCTTGTTAAACCTGCCAGTCATCAAAATTTCACAACTTCCCTATTTTCTAGGCTTTCAAAATACAAGATGTTACAATCTTTCCCTCCCCCCCAGAGTCATTTATCCTCGAATAAGACAAAAGTAAGCTTGAATAGAGTAGAAGCATAGCTTAACCTATCATGAATGCAAAAACATAACATAAATATCTCATAAAATCATCAAACTTTTGCATCAAACATCATTCGAAAGATAGTCTCAGATCATGCATACATGTAATATGAAAAGAAAATATATTTTCGTGAGAATTTGGAGGAATAGATCGGATTAGATACCTTAGACTTGAATAAAAGGAAATAGGTAAGGATCTCATTGCATCATGTCCACGTCGGCTTCCCAAATAGCACTCTCAACTTGTTAGTTTCTCCTTAACACTTTGACAGACATCACTTTTTTTTTTCTCAACCTCTTCACTTGTCGATCTAAAATCTCAGTCGTCACCTCTTTATAGGTTAAATACTCCTCAATGGTCATATCTTTCAACAGAATAATGGAATTAGGATCACTCAAGCATTTCCTCAACATAGACATATGAAACACATAATGAACCATAGCTAACTCCACAGGTAAATCTAGCTCTTAAGCTACCTTCCTAATTATTTTCACGATCTCATAAGGTCCCACATATCTAGGATTCAATTTATGTTCTTGGCAAAATGCATTACCCCCTTCATAGGTAAAACTTTTAAATTCACCCAATCACCTTTCTTAAACACAAGATTGCTTCTTCTAATATCGGCATATGACTTTTGATAACTTTGGACAGCCTCTAATCTTTCCTTTATAACCTTCACCTTGTCCATAGCATTAAGTATCAAGTCTAGTCCAATCAAGGACATCTCTCTAACTTCAAACCATCCCACTGGTGACCTACATCGCCTATCATACAAGGCTTCAAACAATGCTATCTGAGTACATGAGTGAAATCTATTGTTATAAGAAAATCCAATAAGAGGTAAGTGATCATCCAACCACCTTTGAAACAAGCACGTATGCTCTCAACATATCTTTCAATATTTGGATAGTTCTTTTGGCTTGCCTTCCTATTTGAGGATAAAAAGCAGTACTTAGCTTCACCTTTGTACCAAGGCCATTTTGGAAAGACCTCTATAAATGAGAAGCAAATTGAACACCACAATTCGATATTACAGACAATAGAACCCCATGCAACCTTACCAATTCTTAAATGTCGACCTTAGTATAAGCTTCTATGCCATAAGAAGTCTTTACCGGCAAAAAGTGGGATATTTACGTCATTCTATGAACAATCACCCATATTGAGTCACAATGCTGCCTAAGCAAACCCATAATGAAGTCCATATTCACTTTATCCCATTTCAAGTAGGTATCTCCATATCTTGAGCCAAACCACCCAATCATTGGTGTTCCACCTTCACTTGTTGACAATTTGCATACCTCATTACACACTTTTTATGTCTTTCTTCATGTCATTCCACAAATACACCTAGCTCAAATCTCTATGCATTATGGTGGATCTTAGATTAATAAAATACTTAGAATTATGAGTCTCATCAAGTATCCTTTCCCTTAAGCCATCAACATTGGGCACACACAACTGCCCTTGGTAACAAAGTACTCTATCTTCCCCTTGTGAGAAGACCTCAACCTTCTTATAAACCATCAACTTCTTCAATTCAATCAAAATGGGATCCATGTCTTACTTTGCTTTAAATTCCTCTATCAAAGATGATTCTACCCTATTTTTCACAAGCACACCACTATTATTCTAGCTATTTAACCTCACACTTAAATGAGTCAAATGAAGCACTTCTTTAACTAGCTCTTTTTTTTCATTCTGAACATGTGCAATGCTACCTATAAACATTCTACTCAATGCACCAGCCACAAAATTAGCCTTATCGGGGTGATATATCACACTCATTTCATAGTCTTTCAAGAGCTCCAATGACCTCCTTTGCCTTCGGTTCAAATCCTTTTGGCTAAACACATATTGCAAATTCTATTAGATGGTGAATATATCAACATGCACCCCATAGAGATAATGTTGCCAAATCTTCATTGCAAATACCATGACCAATATCTCAAGATCATCAATTAGATAATTCCTTTCATGTACCTTTAAATGTCTTGAGGCATAGGCAATGAATTTTTCATGTTGTCTCAATATAGAACCCAAGCCTATATGGAAAGCATCACAATATACCACAAAACTATCCAGACCTTCCGATAATGTTAAAATAGGAGTCGAGATAAGACGATCTTTCAACATTTGGAAACTTTTCTCATATTCATCGTACCATTAAAATTTCACCCTTTTTTTGTCAACTTAGTTAAAAGAGAGGCAATGGAAGAAAGTCGGTCAATAAATCTTCTATAATAATCGGCCAAACCTAAAAGCTCCTAACATCAGATGGGGACAATGGCCTAGGCCAATTCTTCATAGCCTTCAAATTCTTTAGATCAACTCTAGTACCATCAACCGAAATAACGTAGCCAAGAAAAACCACCTACCTTAGAAAAAACTCATACTTGCTAAACTTGGCAAAAAGCCACCTATCACTTAGTGTTTGCAACAAAATCCACAAATGGTCCTGATGCTCATTTACACTCCAAGAATAGACCAATATATCATCTATTAACACAATCACAAACATATCCAAATATGGCTTGAAGACCCTATTCATCAAATCCATCAAAGCGAAAGAAGCATTTGTTAATCCAAAAGACATAATTAAGAATTCAAAATGACCATATCGAGTTCTAAATACCATCTTTGGGATATCATCTTCTTTCACTCTCAATTGGTGATACCTGGACTAAAAATCAATCTTTGAGAAATAAATTGCACCTTATAATTGATCAAATAGGGCATCAATCCTCGGTAATGGATACTTGTTTTTGATAGTCACTTTATTCAGTTGTCGATAATCTATACATATTCAAAGTGAACCATTATTCTTCCACAAATAATACAGAGCACCCCATAGAGAGATACTAGGCCTTATGAGCCCTTTAACAAACAAGTCTTTCAATTGTCCCTTCAATTCTTTCAAACTCCACCAGGGCCATTTGATATAGAGCTGTAGAAATAGGTCGGGTAAATGATCAACACCAAAGTCAATTTTCCTTTCAGGAGGAATATCAGGCAAGAAAAGATATCAGGGAACTCATTAACAATAGAAATCGAATTAAGAGTAGAAATATTGGACTCAACATCCACGACTTGAAAAATGTGATATGTGCAACCTTTGGAAATCATTTTTATATCTTTTACATAAGAGACGAACATTCCTTAGATACTGACGTAGTTCCCTTCCACTCAAAGATGGACTCATTAGGAACTTTGAATGCAACATTATAGGTTCTACAATCAATAGAAGCATAAGATGCATGCAACCAATCCATACCAAGAATAATAACAAAATAAGTCATAGCAAGTTCAACAAGATCACATGGAAAGACTTTATGTAAGACCGATACCGGACAATTTCTATAGACTTTATTGGCTAGGATTAGCTCACAATTGGAGTATAGACGAAATAGGATTCTAACAAAACATCGGGAGAAATATCAAACTTTATGGCAAGTAAGGAGTAACAAAATTATATTAGCAACGACGTCAAGCAAAGCATACACATCATGTTCAAAGACTCTTAACATACCTATAACCACATTAGACTTAACATATATATAACCACATTAGACCTTGTGAATGCCCCTCTTTACCTTTGTTAGACATATTAGGACACTCATAGACCTTGTGCCCAATCTTTCCTTAATTGAAACATGCATCAAAACCTCTTAAGCATTCACCAACATGGTTCCTCCCATACATAGGACACCTAGGAGGAATAGTACCAACACTTTTTGGAACATCACTTTGGACCTTAGGAGTAGGTACCCCACCCTTAGAATACCCATTAGGAGCACATCTAGAAGACCCTTGACCTTGTTGAAAGTAGACACCACCAGACTTACCATGGGAAAACCATCAAGATGAGCCTTTTTTACTCCCTCATCCTCATATTTTGAAGTTTCTCACCCTCCACTTGTTTGTCATATGTTATGAGTCATGAAATATCCATATCCTTGATGAGCATTGTGGCCTTACATTCCATCTTCACCAAATTCGATACACCCAAGGTGAACTTGTTCATACAGGCCTTAGAATCGACCACCAAAGAAGGAGAATATTTAGATAGCTTTGTAAATTTGAGGGCATACACCTTTACACTCATGCCACCTTGACTTAATTTCATGAACTCCATCCCTTTAGCTTCCCTTAGTTCAAGTGGGAAGCTATCAAGAAAAGCAGCCTTAAACATTTACCAATCAATACCACCTTCTTCAACTCTCTAGACTTTTATTATGTGAACCAAACTTGAGTAACTCCCTTAAGTTGATAAGCCTCCAATTTGGCCTTCTCTTCTTAAGATACCCCTATAATCTCCACCATCTTGTAGATCTCATCAATAAACTTTTGTGAATCCTCAAAAACCTTGGAACTATGGAACTCCAAAGGATTAATCCTTGCGAAATCTCTTATCCCTGAAGTAGGAGAAGAGTCTTTGGACAAGCAAAAACATGAGCCAACATAGTAATAGTAGTTGTAAACTCATCTTTGGTAACTTTGTCGGCTTGTGGTCCTTAAAGAACTTGAGGAGCCAGAGGAACTTAATCCTCATTAGCATCAAATTCCCTAGGCAATAGAGCACGTTGTGGAGGTATTTTTTTGAAAATATCAAAGGACAAGCATTATGAAATGAGAGTCTTGAAGGCAAGGCATAGATCACAAAAGAAGCAACAATTTCCTAAATATCTCATATCCTCTTGCTCATGATGTGGCATTCTTCACCTAAGAACAACACTCTACTAGATGCGGCATTTTGGACTCCCTAGGATGCTTTTAAACCTTGTGCTACAATACCAAGTTTGTCATAACCGAAACCTAGCTCCTAGTCATGACAAGATGAATCTGACATAGGAAAGTGCTCCATCCAAGCCTCTTATTCATATCATAAGCATACATAAGGTAAAGTAAACAATTGATAAGAAAGCAAGCAAGCAAAACATACTAATATCAAGTCATATTTTCCCATAGGGAAATTACATCATCATAGTCCAAAATATGTCTCTACATCATAGGATCTTGATGGGAACTAGAATATGCTACAAGCTTACCTTTAAGATAAAACAACATTTAAAATATAAAGTCTCAACATGAAAACATAATGTGAACAAGGCTTGTACATGAAGCATGGGAACTGATGTCACCCAAGTTCACTTCCTTTGTAGAGGATAAAACGATTGCTGTCAAGATATAGAACTTAACCAAATTTAGGTTCGATCTCATAGGAACTACACAGACTTACGATAATTCACCAATATATAAGTCGAGTAATTAACCGACTCAATTCTCTAAAAGAGGAGGGTTTACAATAATTAATGAGAATGTAAAACGGACTAACTATAATCAGAGAAAAATAAATAATGGAGAGCAACTACGGTATTGTGTTCTCCATGATTCTCCAACTCAGTATCACTGGATAACCTAATTCTTGTCTAGTGTATAGCATGTAGACCTATTTATAATAATTAAAATTTAAGTTTACCAAGAGCTTTGGTCAAAAGTGAGAGGTGATTTCACTATGGAACTTGGCCCATCTCCATAGTGTGCATTATTAACAATTACCTATTAGTCTTAATACAACCTCCCCTTGGCCTAAGTTGGCTAATTAGATGAGAACACATCAATTGAATCTTGTTAATTACTATATTTTTTATTCATTACTATCTTGATCCAGTTAGTAACACTAGGCAGGTTCTAATATTGGCCACTACTAGAAAACATGAAAAAAGAAGAGAGTTAATTAATACATGCATATACACCTTCTAAGAATTGTGAATTATTCTATTTTACTTTGTTAGTTCTTTATGGTTCCCACAACCCTAGTTGTGGATTTAGCTACTCATGCTATGTGTATATGAAGAAATTATGAATTGTGAAGACATAATTAGACACATACACAATAGATTTAAGAACAAGCAATCCAAGTTCAAAAAGAATCAGAAGCTTTAAGGTTAAATTCAACCATAAATGTTCTCAAAGACTCTCTTACAATTTTCTCTCTAAAAATATTAAGTTCTCTGAGTGCTAGGCTAAAACTTATCAAAATAGGCAAGAACTTCTAAAAAATTACATAAAAGACCTATTTATAATAATTAAAATTCAAATCCTAAAAGACTTAGGTGAACTGGTCAGCATGCCTTGTGAAAGTACTTTACGACTCGTATTAAAATTTACGGACCATAATTGGGGTCTCGTACATTGTTGTTGGGAAACTAGACTTCCTATTTATGACACCTCTTTCCGACTCATAAAATGGTTTACTACCCGTAAAGGGGGTCTCGTCTGATGAACTTCAGAAAGTCTTCATTCTTTGATCTGTTATGCACGAAACCTTTTCGATGACTCATAAACTAATCTAGGGTTCATCTTTATATTCATAGAATTAAGTTTAGAAACTTAGACCCTCATTATAATTCCTTATGAAACCACCTTACAGCTTGTAGAATGGTTTACGTACCATAAGGTATCTCGCATAACAGCAAATCTGCAGCAACTTCTGTATCTTTCCCCAAAATCATGTCCAACCTATAATCCTACAAATGTAAACACAAAAATACATAAAACCAACAAACATCGCATTGATAACACATAAAATCGTAAGTTTTAAGCATCAAAAGTGTTGTATTTTGGCAGTACATTAGCACCCTTAACTTAAAATTGTTGCTTGTCTTCAAGCGGTGAACTCTATCTATATAGACAACACAATAACATACAGACTTCAACTTAACGACATATATCATATAAGTCTTAGAATCAGATACCCACACCAACTTTTCAAAGCAAGATTAGATAGTTATTTAGCAAACCAATACAAACTAGGGCATATCAACAAGCCTATGATAAGCAAGTTATTCTCAACAATCCACAATCACTAAACAAGCCTAATGCTAATAATGCAATACAAGTTCCCTCACATAAAGAAGTCCCGTACTTGACACTTAGTGATGTATTCATATTTGACCTTGGGACTATGCAACAACACTCACTCTCACAAAAGATATTCATGCATAATGACTAATACCATAGGTTTGCCCCTATACTTATGATTCAGACCTTTAACTAATTGGACTAGGATCACTTTAGGACTTTCTAGGCTTGTAACTAGGCTCAGGGGGATTTGGTATGATATTTTGGGCAAATAGTGACTAAAGGTCCTCCTTGAAACTGCGTTTTTGTATGCTTTTTCCTTACCAACTTTGTTATTTTCACCTGATTCTCCTTTTTCCAAAATCAAGCTTCCCTGGGTGCTTTCTTTTCATTCTTTTTAACTTTTTGCCTTGTTTTTACACTTCATTTTACTTTTTAGCTTACAACTAAGGCATTACTTATTTTTCTTGCACCAATACATGATTTTTCCCTTTTTATTTGCAGCCCTATCTTACTCCCTTATTTTTGTGTTTCACCCTTACAATAGCCACCCTCAACTTATGCCTTTGGACTATGTTGAGGTACACAATATCCATCCTCCAAGCTAGGGCCACTTTCGGTAGCCACCCTCAACTTAGACTTTTTGCCTCAGTTAAGGAACACAATATTCAAGGAAAGACCAAGGCCAGTCTCAAGATTTTACAACTAATAAGGCTTGGTTAATCAGGTGTTTTCAAAGAATAGGTACATGTTAGGCTCAAACATTAGGAACAAGGGATATATCATCATTTGGTTGGTCATTTTTAGGCTAAATTGGACTTATTCAAGAACAATGGCCTAAAATCCTTTCCTAATCCAATTAACCTACAACCAAACTTAGAGTAATAGGCAAGTTCTAGATTAGCACAAAAGACATGAATTTTATCAAATTATGCTCACACTCACATGACATTGCATACATTATTAACAAAAGACTCTTAGATTATGTTTTTTATCTCAATGTACCCTCACTTATCAGAACAGGTATTGTCACACACCTAAACATGTATGGTTGCTATCTAACTACTTAAACAAAATTCTTGGTAGGTATCATTTTTCAATCAAAAGATAAAAACATGCTATATGCCACATGTATTGGTACTACATGCTACAAATATTATGTAAACATCCTAAATATGCTGGTTCAATAGAAATTAACTATCTATAGGAAATAAAACATAGGCAAGAAAACCCCAGGATCAAAAATTAGGGTAGTTATGGACCCAAGCTACTCAAACTTCACTGAGGCCCATAACTACCAACTCCCCATTAAAAAGGATGTGAACTATCCTCAATGCACAAAATCAAGACATAATAGAACATAGGGGTTAAAAAATATACTTGGGTGCCAAATCGCCAGTCTGTGGCTGAGTCTAGCTACCCTTCTCCTGCGGGGTGGTCTACTCAGTATTGGTACTCTATTCGGAGGGGCCAGCATCCTTCACCTGCTTCATCGCTCAAACTTGTTTCATCTTCTCATCATGCCTTAATATTTTCAAGGCAAGCTCAACCTCCTCCTCTTTGATCCTCGCACGTGCATATATCTCCTCTATCTCATCATCCATATAAGGTATCTTCTCAAGGAAATACTAGGTAGGCTCCTCAGGAGTAAATAAATCAGCCATCGGTACCGGAGGTATAGTCTCTACTAGTACAACTGGTGCCACAAGTGCTATTGTAATGTTAGCTCAGAGCTACTGGATCTTTGTCTATAAAGCTGACAAATCAAAAGGTTAGGGCTTCTCCAATCTCTTCTGTGCCCTCTCTTCAAAGGCGTCGATGCGGGTATCCATGATAGATATATGATCTTGAATAGTAATGACGCGAGTACCTCACTTTGACCCTCCGAGTCTGCAATAGCTCAGCAGACCGATGGCTTAATCTGATGAACAAGTTGAGTCAACTATGTTTGGACCCGCAACATAAGTTAAACCCCGAACGTCCTTAATTGGTTCGATTTAATAAAGTATTGGGACCAATGTAACATTTTACTTAACTTA
>JAOTQJ010188470.1:0-61645 GCA_025642045.1 Solanum sejunctum | reverse complement strand
TGTCGGCCCACTTTTATATTTATATGTATATGTGAATATGTTTCTGTTTGTTCTGGGAGCTGCTGCAGGTGCGGTTAATCAATAAAACAGAGGAAACTCTGCCGAAATTTTGGACTAGGTTATAAAGGACTTTGGTTTAATATGTGTTTGCGTGCCCCTATTGGGCCCTGGTCACGACCCCGGGGCGGGGTCTGACAGTTATACCTACCTTACAATACAATCTTTCAAGTAGAAACCATGAATTACTCTAACTTACGATATGCCCTTTTCGGTAGATTATCCATACCTCATGATACAATCTTTTAAGTAGGAAGTACGGGTTACTCTACCTTATGGTATGACCTTTTTGGTAGATTATCCCTACCTTATGATATAATCTTTTAGCTGAGAGTATACAATAGCTCATCAAACCATCACATGAAAATATCACATAAGGTGTGGTCAACTTACAACACTATAGATACTTTTCAAGAAATTAGTATATAAATACAAACCGTTAATCATTATAAAGTTCCTTAAATCATAAGTCATGCAATAGACCATCAATAACTCAAGAACCCTAAACTGGATAATTTATCAAACACTTAGTGGCTATGTAATGCTAGTGTAAAATCATACAATCCAATAGTGAAATCATGTGAGAAAATTTAATGTAAATCAACCCACCAACACTGGGTAATACTCTCACACAATATACATTGAAGTCCTTCATCAAATCTCATAATAGAACATAGAATAAAATCTCAAAACATGCTTAAATAGTCACACTTTTATAAAAACCCAACATAGTTCACAATCAATTCATAATAAGAAATACCCATAATAAATCAACTTCAAATCATGCAATTTACTCAAAAAGGAAGGTTGGGAACCATGGGTGAAAGGACCCAATGGTTGAAACCCACATACCTTAACTTTGGAGATTTCCTTGATGATGATTTGATTGACAACTTGAAACTTGAATGAATTTCTTATGATCCGGAAGTGAGTTTGGGACATTTCAAATGGGTGAAATAATTGGCTAAGAGTTAGAGAGTGTTTGGGGGAATGTCTTTAATGATATCAGATTGAAAAATGACTAAATATAGATATTTTTTAAGAATGGAAAGGGTTAGGCCCAAGACCCCAAGGCCTTGGACCAGAACAACCAAAACTGGCAACAAATAACACTAGTCTGTGTCTGGCCGCATTGTACCAGTGGCGCAGACCCTCAATGATTTTGTAAATTTTTGAAAATGAAAATTTTGCTATGGTTGCTCTAAAATTGAGGTTATACCCTTTTCTCACTCAATTTTGCCCCCTGATCATGAATATGAAGTCAGATATTTTGATATCACGCATGGACTTTGAGAGATGTGGAAATCACGGTTATAGGTCGTTTCAGTGATACAAACCTAGTTTACCCGAGTACATTTCTCATTGTTTCTTTTGACTTTTGGTCTAGTTATAGCTAGGATTACTTAGTGTGTTACATTAATAGCCCGATTTGATGACTGGTAATCAATAGATCTATCAGTATTATAGACATATAATTTTTTATCTTCTCAGATTTATTTTAAAATTATTTTATGATTAGATGTTATGTTCAAATTTAATCTTGTTATATTAGCTTTCATTTTTATTTTAATAAGTCATATTTGAAAATTTAAAATCACAAAAAAGATGTATCTTTTTGATACCAACTTTATTTTTTATTTGTTTGAAAGAGAAAAATCATAAAAAATTCTTATTTTAAATTAATATTTTATTAAATAATATTTTATTTTTCGTAGTCAAGAGTTATCTAGTACTACCTCCATCCCATATTATAAGCACATCTTTCTATAAATATTTGCCCCTTATTATAAGGGCTCATACTAAATTAGGATAGAATTAATTATTTTTTCTATTTTACCCAATCACTAATTAATATATTAATAATTATTTTCTAACTTAATTTAATATACATTGATATAGATGAAGGATAAAATAATAAAGTCTACTAATGAATTAATAATTTCTTAATAACCGTGTAAAATAGAAAGTGTCTTTAAAATATGGGATGGAGGTAGTAATAATTTTTTGATATTTTTGTTAACACACTTTTAAAAAAATTTAAAAAATTAAAATATAGTGTAATGACCTGGTTGGTCATTTTTGCCATTATCTATGAAATTTACTATTTTACCCTTTAATAAGATGTTTTGGGCCTACCTTGAACTATTTGAATGGTTAGAACCAGAATCCTTAGTTTTAAGACTTGAAAATATAAGTTTTGCCCTTTTTGAAAGCTTAATTTGTTGAAAAAGTGAGTTTTTGTGTCATTCTATATATCAGAGGTTGGATCTGGGATCTATCAATTCGATTAGCTTCGAAATGTCAAAACTGAACAATAAGAAGTTGCAAAACTGAATTTGAAGTTAAAATGACGTTTTTAGGCCCAAAGTTGTGAGTTTAGTCGTTTCCCAAACCAAAGTTCTACTTTCGTGAACCCATAGAGTTTGGAAGCTCGGATCAGAATTCCAACGGTTCCAATAGTTGCATATGGTGAAATTAATGTTGTGAATGGTCTTGTCATAATTTTTGGAGTTCCTGAGGATAGCATTGGTGGTTTGAGTTTTAAACTACTTTTATTCACTTGCATTGGTAAATGTGTTGTGAGACCTAAGAACTAAATTCCGATGATTTTATTGATTCAGTATAGCTATTTGTGGTATAGATACATATACGATTTGCAAAATTTTATGTTCAGATGAGTTTCGGGCTCCCCTTTGTGTTTTGGCAATAGATGGTGTAGGGGTATTTGGTGCATTCCATTTTTTTGTTCTATGCCTTTGTGGAGGTATATGAATTTTTCTTCTCCGTGATCATGGACAATTGTTTACCTTCGTGGAATACATTTTTGTTGAGTCAGTTCTAAAGGCATAAAATCCCCATTTTCACTATATTGTTAATATTTCAAGCTTTGGGAGGCGATGTTTAGAGGTGTTGTTGGAGAAGTATGTAATGATGCTATATGCTTGACTCTCTTGATGTTTTGTGAAATAAAGGTTTTTCCTTAGTTCATATGCCCTATTTTTACTCTTTTATTGTTATTTAATTCCTTTTGCAATGAAGAATATGTAATAATATGTTAATAGTCTTGCTTGGGATTTCTTCGGGTCCCTCATGCACCATGTCACATCTTGTCCCTAGTTTGAGTCATGACAACATGGTATCAGAGCACTAGGTTGTTAGGTCCTCAGGATCCAACACACCACGTCAATTAGATTTAAGTCCCCTAGGGCTTATTGTTAATCCCTTACAATTACATTTCAGGATATGTCTCAAGCTACTCATCACGGCGATATATCGAATATGGAGGTTCACAATGCTCTATGGGTATTGGCAAAGCAGTGAAAAAATTAAAAACTCAACTCAGTAAACAAATGAGTGCTCTCAAGACTTCAAATGGTAAGAGAAGGGGTAGTGAGTACAAGAGGCCCCTTTTTGAAGGAAAGTTCCAAAGTATCAAAGATAGAGGTGATGTTATATGTCCAATATATGGTAATGTGCATAGAGACCTATGTTTGAGGGGCGCCAATGATTGCTTCGGTTGTGGTAAAGAGGGGCATAAGAGGAAGGATTGCCCTCATTAACACAAAAAGAGTAAAGGTGGTCACAGTGGGATGACTAATCCCAAGTGTCAAAGTTATGGAAGGAATCACTATGGACCATGCTTAAGGAAGGACTGTGCTCTTTACGGATATAATGAAGTGGGTCACAATGTAGTTGATTGTGCATATACTCAACGAAGGTGTACAGGTGGTCGACCTTTAGATCAAGGTGCTCATGTTGATCCAGGGGCTCAAGAAGGGGATGAGGTGCCCAATGTTATTACTGGTATGTCGAAGCTTCCTTTGAATTTGTTGTGCATACATTGACAGGTCCGGTATGCCACTACTTCTTTGATTATTCTATTTGATTACTAGTGGGCTTCATGTGTGTTCCGAGTTCTTATGTGAACCTTTGGTGTCTACTAATTTGTTGAGCATATTATTGCTAGAAAGTTTTTAGGTATTGTTTTGTCTTCATATTTCATTAGGTCTTGCCTTGTGGCTTGTTAGAGTTTAGGTGGAGCTTTGGAATGTCATACTAAGGATGGATTAGTTGCATGCATATTATGTGTCCATGGATAGTAGAACTCGTAGAGTTCCATGTCCTTACTAAACCCATCTTTGAGTGGGAGATTAGCTAGTGGTAGCAAAAGAGGTAGATCTATTTTTTTACTATGGTACGCTTGATCTGTAAGGATTGCATTCTTCTTCTTGTGAGAGTTAGGGGTGTGGATCTTAAGTTATTTCTATTAAGCTATTTTGGTGGTAGATGAGTCTATGGTGTCCTTATTAGTATTCTTGAATTGGGAATAGTGTCTTTAGTTTGCCTAGTGCGCTAGTTATGTCTATAGGTCTCATGAATAGGGTCTTCAAACTCTGCCTTGTTATGTTTGTGATGGCCTTTGGTGGTGATATGTTAGTATATCTTCGGAAGTGAGGAGAAGCATGTGAGTCATTTGAGGGTACTACTACAAAGTTTAAGGGAGAAGTTTAAGTGCTAAATAGGATAAATGGGAGTTTTAGGTTGTAATAGGTTGCATTCCTAGGTCATGTGGTACCAGGTGATGGCATTAAACTGGACCCTAAGAAACCGAAGGTGATTAGAGATTAGCGTAGACCATTGACCCCGTCGGATATTAGGGGTGTCTTCGGCTTAGCATGTATTACCGGAGGTTTGTGGATAGAGTTTCTTCTATTGCTTCTCCTATGACCTAGTTGATACCAAGTAAGGCTAATTTGAGTGGACCGATGAGTATGAATAGAGTTTCTAAAACCTTGAAGGTTATGCTTGTGTCCGCTTCTATCTTGGCTCTATCAAAAGGGTTGGAAGAGTTATTGTGTATTGTTATGCCTCAAGTATTGGTTGGATGGTGGTTTGATACTAAATGGTATGGTGATAGCTTATACTTTTAGACAACTTGAGAAGCTTGAAAAGAATTATCCTACCAATGATCTTGAATTGACCGTCATGGCATTTGCTTCGAAAATTTGGCGTTATTATTGGTATGGGATGCCTGTAGATATGCTTACTGATCATAAGAGTCTCCAATATGTATTCATTCAAAAGATCAAAATTTGAGGCAAAAAAGGTGGTTAGAAATTCTTAAGGATTTTAACATGCGTGTGTATTATCATCCTAGTAAGGCTAATGCAGTAGTCGATTCTTTGAGTAAGGTGTCTGTGGCTAGCCTAGCTCTTGTTGATAGTGGTGGTATAAAGGTGGATAGGGAGGTCCTTTAGTTGGCTAGATTGGTGGTTAGGTTGGAAGAGGTTGATAATGGTAGTATTACGGTTGTTGATGGTTGAAATTCTTCCTTGGTTGATGAGGTAAAAGCAAAGCAAAATCTTGACCCCTCCTTATTAGAATTTAAAGCATTGGTGAGAGACGATAAAGTGGAGGTTTTCTCACGAGGTGGAGATTATTCCAACAGGTACCAAGGTAGGTTATGTGTACCATGTGTTGATGGTTTGAGGGAGAAAATCCTTGTTGAGGCCCATAATTCTTCTTATTCTGTTCACCCCAGTTCTACCAAAATGTATAGAGATTGGAGGGATGTGCATAGGTAGGGAGGCATGAAGAGTGTCATTGCCAAATTTGTATCTGGTTGTCACAATTGCCAACAAGTCAAAGCTGGACATCAATGTCCGAGTGGCCTATCCCAAGACGTAGAGATTCATACATGGAAGTGCAAAGAAATTAATGGATTTTGTGGTTGGGTGCTAAAGACTAGAAAGTGTTTTCTTTTCATTTGGGTTGTGGTTGATAGGATTACAAAATAGGCTTACTTTCCACTTGTTAAGACCACATATAGGGCTGAAGATTATGCTAGGTCTTACATTCATGACTTGTTAAGGTTGCATAGACTTCCTTTGTCTATTATATCAGATCATGGTGCTCAATTTACTTCGCATTTTTAGAATTCCTTTTAAAGGGGTCTTGGTACAAAAGTTAAGCTTAGTACGACCTTTCACCCTCAAACGGATGGCCAAACTGAAAGAACTATTCACAATCTTGAGGATATGCTTAGGGCTAATGTATTAGAGTTGAGGGGTAGTTAGGACAATCATCTTCCATTGATTGAGTTTGCATATAACAATACCTATCATTCAACCACTGATATGGCTCCTTTTGAGGCCCTCTAGGGTAGGCATTGTAGATCACTGGTTGAAGTGGTTTGAGGTAGGAGAGGTTCTTCAATATGTCTTGATCTTGTTATGGATGCTCTTGAGAAGGTTAAGATGATTAGAGAAAGATTAAAAATAGCCCAAAGTCGTCAAAATAAAATCCTATGCCGCTGTGAGGAGGAGAGACCTTGAATTTAAAGTTGTTGATTAGGTATATTTGAAGGTTTCACCCATAAAGGGTGTGGTTCCTTTTACTAAGAAATGTAAGTTAAGCCCAAGATATGTGGGTCCTTATAGGGTGATGAGGAGGACTAGCAAGGTAGGTTATAAGTTGAAGTTTCCTAGTGAAATGGATTTGGTTCATCCTGTATTTTATATATCGATGTTGAAAAAATGTATGGATGATCCTAGTGCTCTTGTTCCATTGGATGTTGTGGGTGTTATTGAGGACAAGTTGACTTATGAAGAGTTTTGATTTAGATTTTGAATAGACACATGAAGAGGTTTAGGAACAGTGATGTAGCTTTCGTTAAGTCCATTTGGAAGAATCATCAAGTCAAAAATGTCTCTTGCGGAGCGGCATAAAGAAGAAATATATGCATCTCCTTCATTCTATTAAAGTTTATGATAACACATCAAGTTCTTTTCTTTACGCTCGCAGGACTTATGCTTCAGCCCCTATGTCATTTGCATGCTTTCTTGTTTATGTTGACAAGTTTATATGATTTTGATGCTTATGTTATGATTTTGACAATGGTGTTTAAGTGTATTGTCGAATTCTTGTTAGGGATGATTTCTTCATGATTACCATTCTCATGTACATTCTTTGACATTCAGGGACGAACGTTCCCAATGGGGGATATTTGAAACAATCCCTCCCAAAAAAAAGAGTGCCCGAAAATGTGTCTCGAACGTGCCTTGAATTATTATTTCCATATATATCAAAATTTGTGCACTATTTCAAAAATCCGACTTAATATTCTTGTTCACAGGGCAAAATTGAGTGCAAAATGGGTTGAACCTGAATTTTAGAGCAATAGTATCAAAATTCAAAATCGCAAAATGAGCAAAAAATAGTAAGCAGGCGTGCCCCTGCTGCAATGTGGCCAATTCGCACCAGTGTATTTTTTTGCCGAGTTTTTCCTTTTCTGTCCAAGGCCTTTGGGTCTTGTGCCTAAACATTCCCCTTAGACAATATTTCACCTCAAAATTCTAGTGACTATATCTCTTTCAGATCATAAGGATTTCACTCAAGATTTAAGACTCCATTCTATCATGATCCTAATCTTGAATTTCATGATTTTACGCTAGTGCTGCACACCCACCAAGTATTTAATAAAATATCCAGTTATGTTTTTTTTGAGGAATTGAAGATCTAATACATGTCTTATGAGATGAATGACTATATCATGATAAAAGAAATATACATATATGATATTATATCTATAGTATTAGGAATTGACCAAGCCTCATTGGGGAGGTGGTAGGCTCGAGTAACCATGTCCAGCGGTTTGATGCTCGATTGCCTCGTTTGGGAAGTGGTAGGCCTGTGCTATCCTGTTAAGATGTTTGTACCTCGATCGCCTTGCTCAGGAGGTAATAGTCCTATGCAACAATATCGAGGGGTTTGTACCTTGACACCATGTTGAGGGGTTTGTACCTTGATAACCATGTCGAGGGGGTTTGTACCTCATCAACCAATTGAGGAATTTTTACCTTATTCGCCTCTCTATGGAGGTGGTAGGCCTTGGATATTCAATATTAATGGTCTCTCCTTACACATGTATTATTTTCAATATAAGTATGATTTTACTTTAAGCATCATTTATACATGTCATATTTTTATATGCTTATTCATTTCCTACGTTATGCATTTTGTTTATGCTGTTTATCACTTGTTGCATTGCATCTTACATACTTAGTACATTCAAACGCAGTAACACATACTCTATGCGTACATGGTATCACTATGTAGGATCCAGAACTCCTATTGAAATCTTCTCCACGCGGCTAGACAGATTATTCAAGTTAGCTTTTGGTGAGTCCTCATGTCCGGGGACAATATCTATCTTCTCTCATGCTTATGTTTAGACTATATCTTATATATTTGGATTATCTATTGTCATTATTATGAGGGTGAGCCTGGTTGCTTTTCTTGGCCCCCGCTAAGTTAGGTATTATTGGACAAGTATGTAATGATTCCGTAAGCTTGAGTCTCTTAACTCTCGCTTGATGTTTTATGAAATGAATGTTTTCTCTTAGTCCCCATGACCTATTTCTACACATTTATTATTTTTTAATTGCTTCCACAACCAAGGATATGCAATGATATATTAAGAGGCTTGCTTGGGGTTCCTTCAGGTAACCCATGCACCGTGTCACATCTAGGCCCTAGTTTGGATTATGTCATTCCTACTCAATTTTGCTCCTCGATCAACAATATGAAGCCAGATTTTGGTATCACATACAAATTTTGAGATATATAGAAATTATGATTATGGGCATTTTCAAAGCACATTTTTAGGGCATTTCAGAACGATCCTCTTTGTTGTCGTTTGCTTATTGTTTTGAATTCATAGAGACATTACTTGCTGATAATTTTCTTCGTTTTATCCCCTTTTGGAAGTTTTTCTCTTTTGTTAGAGCAAAATCTTCTTCTCTTTCTTTAAACTTACAGGGGTATTTTTTCCTTTTATTATTTCTCCAACATCCTTTTCCTTTTTACTTCTATTTTTGTCTTTAGAAATCCTTTCTGCTTCCTTAACTTTGAGACATTGTATCTTTTGCCTGTAGCAATTTCAAACTGGAATCTTAATCTTATTATTTGCATATTTTTTGTGCGCTTAAGAAAGATGGGCCTAGAGAGGTATAATGCATATAAGCACTCAAAAAGGGTAACTACTAAGGTATGATTGTCCAAGGAAAAGACTTTAAGGTCAAAGTGGGAAAAACTAAGTATTAATACCATTTGGTACGCTTTGAAAGGCACAAACGGGTCAAATAAAGCATACAATCCTTTCTTAAACCAAATATTACTCAAACTTTCACCTTAAAAAAACATTAAGGCCATGTTATAGATAAACAATACAATACAATTGAATTTTAATCTAAAGCTCACTACACAATGCACTTGAAACCATGAAGTTGATTTTATTTTTTATCTTGAATGTGTGTAAGAGAATTTTAAAGTATCACAAAAATATAACGAGAGGAACCAAAAGAATCTATAGTTTACCACAAAATCAATCATTTTCACTTTTTCAAATATTTGCATGCTTCTAACTATACTAGTCCCAATTGAGTTGAAGATTAACTCTTAAATATGTACACCATTTTTCATATTTTGAAAAAATGACTATCTTACCTAAATGGAGTTGTCTACATATCTCATGAATATGAGAATCAAGTTTGCGTAGTTCATGAGGTTATGATATAAAATATGTACAATTTGATTATTTTTAAAAAAATTTGGAAAAGAAGCACCGAGCCCACAAGGGCGGCCTACGTATCTCGTCGAAAAGAGAATCAGGTAAGCGTAGTTCGTGAGGATATATTATAAAATAAATATTTTAAATCAATAAATAAACAAATGTGAAAATCAATGAATCATACTAAAGGTCAAACTATTAATATCAAATAAAAATTTTCTTTTTTTCAAAAAAAAAGTAAGATAAACAAAGTGAAAGACATCAGTTGAATATAAAATTACATTCAAAAATTAAAACATACGCAAGCTTTGTCTGATGTCTTGCAAATGTAGTATTTGAGCACAATTAGAATATATGAGAATTTTTCAAAATGAGTCCTCAAAAATTGTCACTATTTCAAGCTCAACAAACTCTGGTGTTCAAAAGTATTTCTTTTTACCTGAAAGAAACTGTCCCTATTTCTGTAGTAATAAAATAAAAATCTTATGGAGAATATGACCAAGCCATTTTGGCGCATACGTATCCCGTTGAAATAAGAATAAGGTCAATTATAGTCCAACAGATTATAACTGGCAAAATCACATTTCAAACAAAATATATGTATTACACAAAATCAAATAAACATGAATGGAACAAATTATGTAATATTTATACAAGTAAATGCCGTACAATGCACCCTAATATATATATAACTAATCAAACCAAAAGGAAACATAACTATTGCAGAATGTGTATGCTCTGTGTACATCCTACTGCCCCTCAAAAAAAATATTGTATAAATTATACAAATAAATAGGGATAAAAAATAAGAGAAAAGGGTATACAAGTATACCAAAAAAAAGTAATTCCCACATAGGGATACAACCTTAAACTATTTATTTACGGTAAGATGAACTAAACAACAAACAATAAAAATCCCAAACACGAAGGGCAATGTTACATACAACCTTATATGCACATTCTTTCAATTAGATATAAGGCGGTGTTTTAATGGACTCACATCATAAATATAAGGCCAACCTAGGCACATGCATCTAAATGAATTTGCTCTAGCCTAGATTTACTAAGAGTGGGCTTTATTTAAGATGGATCAGTGACCCAAGTGGAGTACTCAAGTTGGGGAAGATAATCACCGTTGACCCCCTGAGGTCAACTTACTTCGTCAAGGTACCCCAATAAACAATTTGGTTTCTAGGATGCAACCCACATAACCATCATTTAAGTAAAAAGTTAAAAATTAGCCAATTGGCGGAAGGTATGTTATGCATGAAATGATGAAATACAGATAGCTTGTCCTAAATAGATTTATTTAGTATGATGCATCTTCTAGTATGATCGGACTTCCACTTTAACATCCTTATTTCTTTACTTTTACCTTCTAGATATGTGAGTCCTTGACTGACAAAAACTCCAATCCATACAGTATAACTAGTTTGACCACCACTTCATAAAACTTATGTAAACGTTTACTAATACATTTTTATTACAAAAGACACTAGATGCAAAACACCATCATCCACCAAACTCTAAATATGATGCGGGACTTGATTTTCACCTCATATTCATGGATTATTAACAACAAATATTTAAAGCTTTCTTTCATGTAGATGACTTAAAATTACACTAATAACCATTAGTACTTCTTAGATGGAGGAAATTTTAACTTCAAAGAAAATATAAATCAATCAACTTCAGCTTATATTTGGGACTACCAACACTTATATTCATACTTTTATAATAATACAAATATGATGATGATATGACAATATGATGCGATGATATGATATACACTTACATGTCTCTTGCAATGCAGCCAAACAGTGATGGAGCCACCCGTGTGATTCCCTGTAGAAACATTTATTTTCACCACCAAAACAATTTTTTTCACTTGTTTTTGACTACTGAATACACTTAGAATTTGCTAAAATATCATCCAATTGTTCAAACATACTTTGGAGTATGGACTTATGGTCCGGTTGAAGAATAAAACTTTATTACAGTAGAGAATATTATAATTTTAAAATATGAAGGCCATGTATTTTATGACTTAAAATGTAATGACCCTCTAGGTCATTAATATGTTCTATGGTTATTCTGTTGATTTGAGCTTGTGTATAGTAACCTTGAGCCATTTGTGACCTGTTGGGACTAGTTTGAGGGGAGGTGGGGTAGTAGTTGATTTGGTTGTGAATTATATGGATTTTGAGTTAATGGAAAGTTATAATTGTAAAAATGAGTTTTTTGGTTAACTCCAAGCAAACAACCTCGAAATGGCATTTTCATTGTTCTATTAGTTCTGAAACTACTTATTTAGGTTAGGAGTATGGTTGGTTCGAGATTTGAGGGTCCCATTGTTGGGTTAAGTTGAAAATTGAAAGATTTATTCAACCAACAACTATAAAGTGATTTTCTACAAAACCTAGGTAAACATGTTTTTTGTGTGTACATCCTATTGCCCCCCAAAAAATATTGTACAAATTATATAAATAAATGGGGATACAAAATAGGGAAAAAGGGTATACAAGTATGGCAACAAAATTTAATTCCTACATAGGGGTACAAACTTAAGCTATTTATTTAAAATCCCGAACATGAAGGGCAATGTTACATACAACCTGATATACACATTTTTTCTATTAGATATAAGGCGGTGTTTTATTGGACTAACATCATATATATCAGGCTAACCTAGGCAAATGCACCTAAATAAATTTGCTCTAGCCTAGATTTACTAAGAGTGAGCTTTATTTAAAGTGGACTGGTGACCCAAGCGGACTACTCGAGTTGGGGATGATAATGATTGTTGACCCCTTGAGGTCAACTCACTTCACTAGAGTACCCCGATAAATAATTTGGATTCAAGGCTACAACCTTCATAACCATTATTTAAGTAAAATAATAAAAAATGGCCAATTGGTGGAAGGTATGCTATGCATGAAATGACAAAGTACAGATAGCTTATCCTAAATAGCTTTATTTAGTATCATACATCTCCTACTATGCTCAGACTTCCACTTTAACATCCTCATTTCTTTACTTTTACCTTCTAGATATGTGAGTCCTTGACTGACATAAACTCCAATTCATATAGTATAACTAGTTTGGCCACCACTTCATAAAACTTATATAAATGTTTACTAACACATTTTTATTACAAAAGACACTGGATGCAAAATACCATCATCCACCAAACCCCAAATATGATGTGGGACATCATTGTCTCCTCATATTCATCGATTATTAACGACAAATATTTAAAACTTTCTTTCATGGAGATGACTTAAAATTACACTTATAACGATTAGTATTTCTTAGATGGAGGAAATTTTGACTACAAAGAAAATATAAATCAATCAACTTTAGCAGATATTTTGGTCTAACAACACTTATATCATGCTTTTATAATAATACAAATATGATGATGATATGACAATATGATACAATGATATCATATACACCTACAAGTCTCTTGCAATGTACCCCAATAGTGATAGATCTACCCATGTGATTCCCCATAGAAATATTTGTTTCCACCACAAAAACAATTTTTTCACTTGTTTTTTTACTTTTGAATACACTTAGTATTTGGCAAAAATGTCATCCAATTGTTCAAAACATTCTTTGGAGCATGGACTTATTGTCTAGTTGAAGAATAACACTTTAATATAGTGGAGAACATTATAATTTTGAAATATGAAGGCCATGTATTTTATGACTTAAAATATAATGACCCTCTAGGTCATTCATATGTTCTGTGGTTAATCTATTGATTTGAGCTTGTGTATAGTAACGTCAAGCCATTTGTGTCTTGTTGGGACTATTGCAGGAGGGGCGAGGGTGGGGTTATTAGTTGATTTGGTTGTGAATTATATGAATTTTGAGTTAACGGGAAGTTATAATTATAAAAATGAGTTTTCTGATTAACTCCAAGGAAACGACCTTAAAATGTATTCTTATGGTTACATTAGTTCTGAAACTACTAATTTAGGTTAGAAGCATTGTTGGTTCGAGGTTTGAGGATACCAGTGTTGAGTTAAGTTAAAAATTGGAAGATTTATTTAAATGAAAGCTATAAAGTGATTTTCTATGAAAACCTAGGTAAACATGTTTAAAATGGAAATCTTACGGCATGGTCATCTCTGGAACGTCGAATATGGAATAAAGTGACCTTTCGGTAGATGGTAGGGGCTTCTGGATGCATTTTGTCCCCTTAATTCTTATTGCTAAAGTTTACTAGGAAGAAGTGGGACCTTGATTTTTCTGTAGGAAGATCAGTAGGAAATTTTGAATGCACCACTGTATTCATAACATGAAGTATGATGTGGTTAAACCATTTATTTACGTAAGACAAATATCGCATGGGCTTGAAACACTCCAGAGAAGTTTTTTGAAAAAGCTGATGATACAATAGTAAGCCATGCCTCAGCGAGCATGACATGTCATAGGCGCACATGCTCGTGTCATGTAGCTCTAGCACAGGTAGTGTAGCCAGCTATATAAATAGCTCATGGGGAGGAGTTTTGAGGAAGAAATATTAAACAAGCATCAAAATTGATCTGTAACTCTATTTTTAGCAATTTAAAAGGCTAACTTGTATAGATTTTTGCGACAAATATGGTGGACGTGAAGGATTCCAGTTTCAATGTGTATTTTGAGGTAAAATCCCCATTTTCATTTATATGTATTAGAAACATGTAAAAGTTTTACATTGTGATATCTCTGTCAATTCTCTATAGAAATAAGTAATATTTGGTTCTACATTGTTCTATTATATTAGAGAAATATTGTGGTGTGTTTGAACTCTGATAATTTTGTTATTTTTCTATAAAATCTAACCGAAAAACGTTTGTAAGGAATGTTTAATAATCAGAAATGTAACCTTATTTTATCGCCTATTCTTAGTCTCCTGGGATCTTTGAAGGGCTCAATTTCTAGATATAGACTCTAGGTGACATTGGAGCATTTGACATATTTTTGTTTGGCATTTTGAGTGTGGATATTATTTGTCTCATTTTTAGGCATAATTGATGTTATTTCACCAATTTCATGAGCGTTTATAGCCAAATCAATCGTATTAACCCCATGGTTCACATTTAGATAGCTGCGCTATGTCTAAAGGTGATAAGGAAGGGTAACATTCAAGCGGACTGACTAGGAGTGCAAGAATTTACCTTCTAGGTAGGCTAGGCTTCTTTAAAACTTAAACTGAGCTGAAACATATGCATGTTTGGGCTAGAATATAGAAATGCACTAGTTATGGGCTAGGTTGCTAAATATATATACTATATGGCAGATAGTGCTCCCTATGTGTAATATACAATAAGGTGGGACAGTAATCCCTGTGTTCATGATTGTGTTAGTTATAGTTTTGATATTAGTCAAGTTCTAGCACTGTTACACAACTGGAGGGTCTGGTAAATGTTAGATATGGGCTAATTCCCTTTTGTAGGTATGTATTTTAGCTTAACTCCTATCTATCTGAATGGGTATCCTAATGCTAATAAGATATGCGAGCTATGAGGTTGTTCATCGGTTGTACATGGTACCATGAACTAATTATGGTATAGATATGGCTCTTCTAGGCTAGGCTATTCTGATTCTTATGATGTAACTATAACAATCCATGTTTACTCTTAGTACGTGCGGTTGACTAAATCATGGCATACATGCCGTAGTCAGATATTATTATGTATTACTTGGTGACATATATGCTTTTGTGTACAACTATTAACCACTATACGTATGGTATACCAATTGGTAATTAAGGGAAACATGCTATATTCTAGAAATGTTATGATTCTGAATCTAATTGGGCCTTGTGACCTTAAGATAAGGTATGATACTAGTAAACCACTGGTCGTCTAGAAATAGAGACATGACCCTGTTAGGGAACTTTGGCCCATATCCTACAGGATCATTGAGTTAGTTGTAGATGAGACACCAGGCATATGAGTTCATTACTAGGACTAGTACCTTGTTTTAAAGATTGACACAACATAAGTAGGCCAGGAGTGGGGATGTGATTTTTTGGGGGAAGTTATCTCTATTGTTAGTGGGGGTTTTGTATGATTCTTAATGAGTTACATACTTCTAATTTGGGGTTCATTCTATAATAGTCTATAACATATATACTTCTATATATAATTTTTAGACATTGTACATCTATTTTCCATACCTGACACTAAAACTACATGCTATAGTTTTATATGTGTTGATAGTTATGCATTGGTTGGTCTTTGTGACCATTACTTTGTGATACAATGTCTCCGGATCTCATTTTATGCTAGTGAGTTGATGACACTCCTCGTGCTTCGAGCTTCGATGCCCACATCTAAGTGTCTAAGACCTAGGTGATGCTTGCCACAGTCTGTGGTTATCAATTGCCACATCTAAGTGTCTAAGACCTGGGTGATGCTTGCCACGGTCTGTGGTACTCAATGGACATATCTGGGATACCGAGTAATGGAAGTCAATTTCCTGTAGTGAGTGGATGACAATGCTTATGATTCATGTCTTGGAGGACGTTGCACATGTACTTAGCTCTGGTGGCTACGTCCTAGTGTTTGAGACCTAGGTGATACTCCCCATGGTCTATTGTCTCTGGTGGCCATGATTAGGATGCCAAGTCACGAATGTTGATTTCGAGGTTTGAGCACTTATTGATTACTTTTGGTGGTATCTCCCATCGATTACTTTTGGGTTAGAGACCCTGTTGATTATCGTACCATCTAGCCTTAGATAAATTCCCTAGGTGATAGTTAAGGGTAGGACGCCAAGCGATACTATATTTTATACTGGTTGCTTAGTCACGGGTCAGAGACTTAGTTGATTACCCATGGATTAACACACCTATACACACCATTATTGTGTGTAGATGTACCCTTTTATCTTATATGGGATCATAGAGCATCTATACATAGATATTAGGACCTTACACCCATGTACAACTCGACCCTTTCACCATACAACTCGACCCTGTTAGTTAGATTGTTTGTGAGTTTATCTTATGGAGTTATGGGGGCCCAGTTGGTATATGGGTACAGATACTAGGGCCATATACCCAGGTATAACACCATCTCTATACAGCTAAAGTTGTGATATGGGCCTACTTAGGTTTCATTAGTTGATATTATTGCACATCACTTAGGTTGTTTCAGCTAGGGTTCAGTTATTCTCCAAACATATCTACTCCTTGATTTGAGTTTTGATTGCTAGTCTTACTATAGTTCTCTACATTTGAGCCTTTTATATTTATAATATTTCACTCAATCTGCCTATTATTCCTACTGGGTACCTTTTACTTATACTCAACCCTACATTTCTGCATCTTCCAATAGTGCAGGTCTAGGTAGTAGTTGCGGTTGCAAAGTTGGGGCTTCGTGAGCATTTCATGAGACGTTGGTAAGTATCAGTAGCTCTAGTCACTCGCCAGTCTCCTTTCATTTTGATGGCTATCTTTTGTATTCAGACATTGGCATTGTGTAGTGTAGTCACTTGTATATGTAAGAGTATTCCTAGTTATGTATCTTTGTCACGACCTAAGCCTAGGACCTAGATGTGACAGGCAAATTGGGAACCTGAAGGAACCCCAAACAAGCCTCATAGAGTATCACTACACATCATTGGCCATGAAAGCAATTAAAATGACAATGAGAAATAAGCATAAACAAGGGAATTAAGACTAAGGATAAACTTTCATATCATAGCATCAAGAAACAAGAGATTCAAGATTCATAACATAGATATATATCATATACAATAACACCTCTACTACATATATAAGAGAAAGGGCCAAGATAAGCAACCAGGCTCACTCTCATAGTCAATACATAACCAAATTAAAGATAGTCTTAATACATAGCAAGAGATTATAAGCAACATCCCCGAAATGGAGGACTCACAAACTAGCTTATAGGATAATCGAACTAGCCACATAGAGGAGAAGGATGATCAAACGATGCTCCGATTCCTACGTGGTGACATCATGTAGGCATAGAGTATGCATTAGTACGTTTGAATGTACTAAGCATATTGGATGCAATACAACATGAGATAGGCATCATAGTCAAAATGCATAGAGATAGTTAATAGCTAGCATGGCATGTATGATTAATGATTAAGTAAAACATACTTACATAGGACATAATATATGTGTAAGAAGAGACCATTAGACTACTGGTGGATCATTACACCTTACCACCTTTGGTGATTGAGGTACAAATCCCATCAATAGTTTGGTGGACCGTCCAACCCTTCCATCTATGATGCGAGAGTACAAACCCCCGATAGGTTGGTGGATCATCGCACCCTACCTACCATGCTGCCGGAGTACAACCCACTCGATAGGTTATTAATTACAAACCCCCAATAAGGTTGATGGATAGTCACACGCTACCACCCATAGTGCCAGAGTGCAAACGCGTCGATAGGTTATGAAGGTATAAACCCCTTGACAATGTTATCTAGCGCGTAGCCCCCAAGAAGGGCATGGTCAGATTCCAACACTATATAGAGAATACCATATATACATATATTTATTTCATCAGTACTTCATCATCATATAATCACCATATAGCCATCCAACTCATGAGACATGCATTGGACCTTCAATTCCTCAAGAAACCATAACCGAACATTTTATCAAACATTTAAGTGGGTGTGTAGTGCTAGTGTAAAACCAAACAATTCAAGAGTGAAATCATGCTAGATAATTCAACATAAAATATTCAATAGATACTTGGTAACACCCTCAAGCAATGTACATCAAAACCCTTCATCAAAACTTATAATAAACCTTTGTTTCATAGCTCAAAACGTACCAAAACAGTCACAATTTCATGAACCCCAACATAGTGTGTAGTGATTTTCATATTCAATAAGACCTATGAGTAAATAATCTTTAAATCATGCAAATTTTAGTAAAAGGAAGCTTGGATATCATGGGTGAAAGAAACTCATGAAAGAAACCCACGTTCCTTAGCTTTGGAGGTGAACTTGATGAAGATTAGAGATGGAGACTTGGAGCTTACATGTAATCATTAAGATCCAGAAAAGGTTTTGAGACTTGAGTTTAGGAATAAAATATTTTACCAAGTATTTGGATGAGTATTGGGGAATGTTTTGAATGATATGAGGGTGAAATATAGCTAAATAAAGGTAATTTCATGTTTGGGAACACTTAGGCCCAAGACATAAAAGTCTAGGACTGAAGTCAAAACAGGGCAAACATTAACACTAGTGCGAGCCCTTGGCACGTTGCGACAGGGGCGCTAAAAGCTTACTGGAAATTATCACTAGGAAAAATGAAATTGCTAACTGATTCTCTAAAATCGGTGGTAGACCCATTTTCCACTTAAAAATGACCCCCTGAAAAAAATATAAAGTTGGATTTTTGATATCGCGCATGAATTTTGAAGTATATGGAAATTACTATTCTAAGTACTGTAGAGGCACATTCATCATGAACTTGTCAATTTAAACATGAACATATGCAATGACATGAGGCTGAAATTAAGACTTGAGATTATATAAAGGACTTAGATCAATACTTTAGGATTGAGTGGAGTGGAAAGTTTAAGGATATCGCTTTTGCATGTCTACTTCTGCCTCCTAAGTAGCACTCTCATCTTGTTGATTCCTCTAAAGGACCTTAACGGAAGTTACTTTTTTATTTCTCAACCTCTTTACTTGCCTATCAAAAATTTGACTGGAAACTCTTCATATGTCAGATTATGTTCAACAACATCTAAAACATCAAGAGGTACAATAGCATTCGGATCACCCACATGTTTCCTCGACATAGATACGTGAAACACCAGATGAACTAAATCTATTTCCCTAGGAAATTCCAACCTATAAGATACCTTGCCAACCCTTTTCATCACCCTATAAGGACCCACATACCTTGGGATCAACTTTTCCTTCTTACCAAAATGGACCGCACCCTTCATGAGTGACACCTTTAAATATACCCAATCATCAACGTTGAATTCAATTTCTCTTCTCCTCACATCGTCATAAGACTTTTGAAGAATTTGGGGCATCTTCAACCTTTCTATAATCATCCTAACCTTATCAAGAGCCTCCGATAACTAGAACTGGTCCTAAACGACCATCTTGCCATTCTCAAACCACCCCACTGGTGATCTACAACATTTACCTTAGAGAGCCTCAGAAGGAGCCAGAACAATAGCTATTATTGTAGGTAAACTCAATCAACAGAAGATGATCATCCTAACTACCTTTAAGCTCCAACACACATGCTCTAAGAATATCCTCAAGGGTTCGGATGGCCCTTTCAGCTTGGCCATCCATTTTTGGGTGGAAGGCCATAAAAAGCTTTACTCTAGTACCAAGACCAGTTTGGAACGATCTTAAAAAATGTGAGGTAAATTGAGCACCATGATCCGATAGGATGGACAAAGGAATACCATACAACCTCACCAAGTCATGGATGTACAACCTTGCATAATCTTCAGCCCCATATTTGGTCTTAACTGGTAGGAAATGAGTTGATTTTGTTATCCTATCAACCATAACCCAAATTGAATAAAAACCTTTTTTAGTCTTGGGCAACCCAACCACAAAATTCATATTAATCACCACTTTCTTCCAAGTAGGAATATCTATGTCTTGGGTTAGGCCACCCATCTATGATATCCAGCTTTCACTTGTTGACAACTATGACAACCGAAAATGAATTTGGCGATGACCCTTTTCATCCCTTCCCACCAATATACTTCTCTCAAATCTCTATTCATTTTAATAGAACCGAGGTACATAGAATAAGATGAGTTCTGGGCCTCATCAATGATCTTTTCTATCAAGCCATCAACACATGGTACATACAACCTACCTTGGTACCTAAGGGTACCATCTCCCCTTTGGGAGAAAACCTCCTCCTAGCCCTTTTTCACCAAGGCGTTCAATTCGAACTAGGAGGAATCAAGATCTTGTTTAGCTTTTACCTCCTCAACCAATGAGGATTTAGAACCATCAACAACAATAACACCACCATTACTAACCTCCTCCAACCTAACCCCCAATCTAGCCAACCAATGCACTTCCCTAGCCATGTTCCTAACACCATCATCAACATGTGCTAGGCTACCCATAGACACCCTATTCAAGGCATCCGCCACCATATATGCCTTACCGGGATAGTAATGCACACTCATATCATAATCCTTAAGAAGTTGTAGCGACCTTATTTGTCTCAAGTTAAAATCTTTTTGAGTGAAGATTTATTGGAGGCTCTTATGATCAGTGAACACATCCTCATGTACCCTATAAAAATAATGTGCTATATTTTCCAAGCAAATACTACGACGACCAATTCAAGATCATGGGTAGGATTATTCTTTTCATGCATTGTAAGTTGCCTGGAAGCGTAGGCTATCACCTTATCATTTTGCATTAGCGCACAACCCAAACCAACTCTAGAAGCATTATAATACACCATAAATCCCTCAAGCCCATCTGGTAGAGACAATATAGAAGTGGACACAAGCATATCTTTCATGGTTTGGATGCTCATCTAACATTCATCGGTCCACACAAACTTACCCTTCCTTTGAGTCAATTTTGTCACAGGGGAAGCAATAGAAGAGTACCCATTCACAAACCTCTAATGATAGCCCACTAAGACCAACAAGCTCCTACTGTCTGACAGGGTTAATGGTCTAGGCCAATTTTTAATCACATTGGTCTTCTTAGGATCCACCTTAATACCATCCCATGACACCACATGTCCTAGGGAGGTAACCTCCCTACACAAAAATTCATACTTTTCATATTTAGCATATAATTTCTCCTCCCTCAATCTTTGCAACACATCACTTAAATGATCCCTATACTCCTTCTCACCATGAGAATAGCTCAAAATATCATCAATGAGACCATAACAAAGGAATCAAGGTAGGGTTTAAAGATCCTGTTAATTAGATCTATAAAAATGTTTGGTGTATTGGTAAACCCAAAAGACATCACAACAAACTCATAATGCCCATATCTAGTCCGAAAGGCCATTTTGGGAATATGACACCCCCTCACCATCACTTCATGATACCTGGACCGAAGATCAATCTTAGAGAAATAGCTAGCATCTTGCAATCGGTCAAACAAATAATTAATTCTATGAAGAGGATATCTATTTTTTGTGGTGACCCTATTAAGTTACCGGTAGTCAATACAGATCCTAAGAGACCCATCCTTCTTTTTCACAAACAACACCGGTGCACCCCAAGGTTATTAGGTAGGCCTAATAAACCTCTTCTCAAACAAGGCCCTCAATTTCTCTATAAACTCCTTCAACTCCACTAGGGCCATATGGTAAGGGGGAATAGAGATGGGTTGAGTATCGAGGAGGAAGTCTATTCAAAGTCTATTTCTATTTCGAGAGGAACACTACAAAGTTTATTTCGAAATATATCAAGAAACTCATTTAGAACCAGAACAGAGTGTATGGAAATGTCTTTAGACTCCACACCTCTCACCCTTATGAGATTATAAAGACACCCTTTAGAGATTAACTGGCTTTAATGCAAGAGATGAATCTACCCTTAACCATAAAATCTTGACTCTCTCACTCAAGGATGGGTTCATTTAGAAATTGAAATTTGACCCTACGGGTTCTACAATTAGTTGAAGCATTGTATGCATGCAACCAATGAAACTCAAGAATAATGTCAAAATCAACCATGTCTAACTCAACAGGATCAGAAGGTAATATTTTATGCAAGATGCAAAAAGGACAACTTTTATAAACTTTTCTAGCAACAATAGATGCACCAATATAAGTAGATACCTCATATGACTCATGCAACAACTCAGGGTCAATATGGAATTTTAAGTAACAAAAAAGTTAACAAAAGAAAGAGTGGCACCCAGATCAATCAATGCATACATATCAAAGTCAAAGATTTTCAACATACTGGTAATGACATCGGGGACCTCATCCCATGCTTGCCTCCCATGCAAAGCATAAAACTGATTGTTCCTTGGGGCACCATCTTGTCAGCCACCTCTCTCCAAAGGAACTACATTAGCACCTTGTGGACAAACCTCTTTGCTTTCTTGCGATTTCGAGCGCAATCCACCTTTTTATGACCTATTTCCCCACAACAAAAGCATACATTAGTATTGCTCAAGAATAGGCCCTTATGACCCTTACCACACATAGGACATACCTCATTAGGAACCACAACATCAACACCTTGGGTTCCTTGTAAAGTCATTGGCAAATCCCCTATAGAAGCATGAGAGAACCCTTGGCCTTGGTGGATCGTGCCACCTTTTTGGAACTTCCCCTTGGAATGGGCACTCTTACCCTCATGACCCCTCCCCCTCCTCTTTCTAAATTTCTTTCCTTCCATTTGCTCAGTGTAGGTCATCAAATGTTACAAGTCTATTTCACTAATCAACATGGCAGATTGGCACTCCTCACTAACCAAGTCGAACACACCCTTAAAAAATTTGTTCGTCCTAGATCGTGAGTCAGCCACCAAATGTGGAGCATATTTTAAAAGTTGGTTGAACTTAAGGGCATACTCCCTCACTCTCATATACCCTTGTCTCAAATTCCTAAATTCCACCAACTTAGCTTCCCTAAGTTCAGGGAGGAAGAACTGATTAAGGAAGGCCACCTTGAACTCCTCCAAAAACACCACATAGTTGGCTCCCTTTTCCTCCTTTCATTGGTTGTACCATATTTGTGCTACCCCTTTGAGTTGGTAAGCCTCCAACTCCACCTTATCCTCCCGTCTCACACCCATAGTAGACAAAATATTATAGACCTCATTAATGAACTCTTTAGGGTCCTCACTCACCTTTGTCCCATGGAATTCTAGGAGATTCAGTCTCATGAAGTCTCTCACTTCAGAGGCCAGTGTAGGAGAATGAGGGGCTTGGTCCCCTTGATTATCATGATTAGCCACCACTTGTGTAAGAAAGGTGAGAACATATCTAAGCTCTACATTGGTCGGTTACTCTATGGGTGTACAGGCCCATCTTCCTCTCATGTTAGACATGATCTAGCATAGCAAAGAACAAGCATTAAGGGAGGAAAGCTTACTTCTTCTCTATAGCATGACTTAAAATATGAAGAAGGGAAACATTTCCTAAAATGTCTCATAGCCTCATACTCATAGTTGTGATGCACAACACCACCATGAATAGGACTCTAATCAATGCGGTATGTTGGACTCCGAGGATCTAACAACCTTGGGCAGTGATACCATCTTTTTCATGACCCAAACCTAGGGCCTAGACATAATTAGTGAATGGGAATCCCGAAGGAAACCCTAAACAAGCCTTATAGTGTATCCTTACACATCTTTGGCCATGGAAGCAATTAAAATGACAATGAGAAATAAGCATAAACAACTGAATTGGGACTAAGGATAAACCTTTATATCACAATATCAAGAAATAAGAGAGTCAAAACTCATAACATAGATACATATCATGTCCAACAATACCTCTACTAAATAGATAAGAGCGAGGGCCAAGACAAACAACTGGGGTCAACCTCATATTCAATACATAACCAAAGAAAGATAGTCTTAATACATAGGAAGAGATCATAAGAAATGTCTTTGAAATGGGGAATTAACCAACAAGCTTATAGGACAATCAAACTAGTGACGTGAAGGAGGAGGATGGTGAAGTGGTGCTCCAGTTCCTACATAGTGACATCATGTAGGCATAGAATATGCGTTAGTACATTTGAATGTACTAAGTATGTAGGATGCAATGAAACAATAGATATGCATCATAGTCAAATGCATAGAGATAGTCAATAGAAAAAATTGTAACAATATGACATGTATGATTAATGCTTAAGTAAAACGTTCTTACATAAGATATAACATATGTGTAAGAAGAGACCATTAGACTACTGCTAGATCGTCAAACCCTATCACCCTTGCATATTCAGGTACAAAGCCCATCAATAGGTTGGTGGATGTCATGCCCCAAGTCCTATTAAGGTGGACTGGCACCCGTTGCTAATAAGGTTTGGGAGAACCAACCTGTATATATGCTCTTTCTATACATAATATAAGGGATTTCTAACTTTAATGTATATTTAAGAAAGTAAATAGTAATAATAAACCAAAAGAAAATGCTTATGGATAGGCCGTTGGGGCCACGATGTCTAAGATACAAGACATGACCACACTTAAATTCACATAGTCTACAAAGCCTGTAGATAAGAGCAAGTATCTGATAAGGATCGAGATAGGCCCTGCCTCGACTAACTGCGCAATACAAATATATAAGCTCTAGACACACAAAGCTCCAAAGTAGCCTAGATATTGGTAACAACAGCTGGATATCCTATACTCCTACTAGGGAGATCTACTAGCACCTATACCTGCAACATGAAATACAGGTCCCCCATAAGGGACATTAGTGCTAGATAATATATTGAATATATAAGGCAGGAAAAGCTATATATGAAGTAACATCCCAAATGAAACTATGCACTGGTATAGGATAAGAGACCATTTTTGGTTATTCATTGGGATCATGTACTTTATGTTCTTTATATTACTTTACCTTTACTGTATAATCTATGCACACATGTAATACAAATAACCAGCTAATTAGTGGTAAATCTATATCTGGATCGGAATGAAACAATGCTTGTGACTCACCTACTAGATTATTAAGTCCTACAAGCACCTCAATTTTCTCACTTTGTTTAGGGCCGTGATCTTCTCAATTTAACATAAAATATGTATACACTCGACCCTCTTAAGCGTTACATGCACATATCACCCACTAATACAAAATTCCAGCACTTTTAAAAAATGGTGCTAATTTGACCAAAACATATCATGTTTTATTTACATAGTATTAATACATGTAAAATATGAGATGTTATGGTGGATTATTTTACCCTACCACCCATGGTGCCGGAGTACAAACCCCCTGATAGGTTGGTGGATCGTCGTACCTTACAACCCTTGGTGCCAGAGTACAAACCCCCAAAGAGGATGATTACAGACCCCCAAAAAGGTTGATAGATTGTTGCCACCCCCCCACCCATGGTATCGGAGTACAAACCCCCCAATAGTTTATCAAGGTACGAACCCCTTGACAAGGTTACCTAGCGCGCAACTCCCGAGTAGGGCATGGTTACATTCCAATAATAAGTAGAGAATACTATATACTTACACATATTTTATCATTATTGCATCATCATATCATCATTATATAGCCACCCAACTCATAATGTATGCCTTGGACCTTCAAATCCTTAATAAAACATAACTGGACATTTAATCAAATACTTAGAGGGTATGTAGTGCTAGTGTAAAACTATGCAATTCAAGAGTGAATCATGCTAGATAATTCAATTTAAAACCTTCAATAGATTCTTGGTAATACCTTCAAGCAATGTACATCAAAAACCTTCATCAAATCTTACAATAGACTTTGGTTTAATAGCTCAAAACATAGCAAAACAATCACAATTTCATACAACCCAACATAGTGTGCAGTGATTTTCATAATAAATAACACCCATAAGTAAATTATTTTTAAATCATGCAAATTTAATAAAAGGAAGCTTGGATATTATGGATGAAAGGAACCCATTAAAGAAACCCATGTACCATATCTTTGGAAATGAACTTGATAGAGATTAGAGATGGAGACTTGAAGCTTGAGTGCAATCCTTAAGATCCAAAAAAAGTTTTGAGTCTTGAGTTTAGGAGTAAAATATTTGGTTAAGTATTTGAATAAGTATTGGGGAATGCTTATAATGATATGATGGTGAAAAATGGCTAGTTAAAGGTATTTTTATTTTTTGGAAAATTTAGGCCCAAGACATAAAAGTCTTGGATTGAAGTCAAAACTTGGAAAAAAATTAACACTAGTGCCCGCCCTTGGCGTGTCGCTCACTGGATATCATCACTTAAAAAAATAAAATTGCTAATAGTTTGCTACACAATTGGGTTTATACCCATTCTCAACTCGAAAGGACCCCTGAACAAGAATATGAAGTCGAATTTTCAATATCGTGCACGGATTTTGAGATATATTAAAATTACAAATTCGAGCACTTTTTAGGATTATTACAATGTTATTATTATGTATATATACAAGTGTATTCTTGTATCTATTGTAGCTCTATATTTTTGACTTCTAGGTTCTGGTTAGAGTATGTTGGTTTATTCAGGAATATCTAGTGTTGTTATGACTAGTGATTTATGATAGGTACCTTAGGGTTGGGAAGTGGCGGGATTGTAGGTAGGATCAAACAGGTGCCATGATGACCAGAACTAGTTTGTGAGAAGTTAGTATTAGAGCATAAGGTTTGTTGGTCTAATCAATATAGAGCTACTATCTAGTAGAGTTCTGAGGATAAGTGCAGGATGTCCGTGACATAGCTCCAAGAGGCTTCAGGATGTTTAGGAAACTTCCCGTGTTATTGATTCCTGTTGTGTGATATTTTTTATGGTCATTCACATCTGGGAATGTGAGTTAATATATTTTTCATAGATATGGCACCTATATTATGGACTCCAGGCAGGGTTATACTACAACATCAGTCCCAAATTAGGAGCAGTCTTCAGAGCCCATCGAGTAGAGACTGTATGTCCTAGCTCCCCCATAGCCAAAGGCACCAGTTTCCTCAATCACTTTTGCCATTATGTCATAGGTACAAGTAGCTCTCAGGTAGTTTATAGTTGTGAAACAACCCAAAAAAGTACTCGACAATGTACCTTAGAAGTGCCCATAATCGTAATTTCTATATATCTCAAACTTCATACGTGATATCGAAAATCTGACTTCATATTTTTATTCAGGGGGAAAAATTGAGTGGGAGATAAGTATAACCTGAATTTTGGAGGACCCATAGTAAAAAAAAAAATTGGAAATTTTGAAATTTCAGTGATGGTAGGTGTTGGTACCGCGACATGACACCATCGCGGACTAATGTTAATTTTTGCAAGTTTTGTTATTTTGGTCGAATACATTTGAGTCTTGGGCCTAAGTCTTCCCATACGTAAAAGGACCTATTCTTAGCCATATTTCACCTTCATATGATACAAGATATCCCCTTTTACTCTCTCAAACACTTAGGTGAATATTTCACTAAAAATTCAAGTGCCAAATCTCATTACGGATTTAAAGATTTCATTCAAGCTTCAAGTCTCCATTAAAATGTTCATCAAGAAAATCTACAAAGTTAAATTAGGTCCTCTTACCCATTGTGCCCAACCTTCCTTTTTACATAAATTGCATGTTTCAAAGTTGATTTCCTTATGGGCCTTACTTACTATGAATTTGAGTATGAACTATGTTGGAGTTTCATAAAAGTATCACTATGTAAGCATGTTTTAATCTATGAATCAAGTATATATTTTTCTATTTGATGAAGGGCTTCAATGTATATTGCATAAGGGCATTACCAAGTGTTAGTACGTTTATTTACTTCTTGCATATTTCTACCCTTGAATTGCATGGTTTTATACTAGTATTACACACTCGCCAAGTGTTACATTTTGCCTACATTACCTATCTCTTATTGCATTGCATTCTACATACTTAGTACTTTCAAATATTCTAATGCGTACTCTATTCCTACCTGATATTACCATGTAGGAACCGGAGCCCCAATTCATCCTTTTCTTCCACATGGCTAGTATGATTTCTCTTAAAGCAAGTTGGTGAGTCATCAACTTTGAGGAAATACTTCTCTTGATTAATTTTATGTATTGACTCTTCTTATGTTGTAAACTTATGATTATAAGAGTTAGCCTGGAGATTGTCTTGGCTCATCTCCTATTTATGTATTAGAGGTTCTGTTGGAACCTTATGACATGCTAATGCTATAGTATTGGCTTGTTATGCTTCTATGGTATGAAATATGTCCCATATCCCTGTATTTCCCCTTTTTGTATCCATTGTTATTGTATAATTGCGTCCAAGACCAAAGATGTGTATTATATGCTAAGAGGCTTGTTTGGTGTCCCTTCTAGTTCCCCATTCATTGTGTCACATCTAGGTCCTAGGTCTGGATCATGAAAAACTTAATATTATAGCAATATGTTGTTAATGGTCCTCAACATCTAACATACCATGTTAATTAGAGTCTTATTCATGGTTATGAAGTACACCACAATTATGAATGGGAGGCTATGATATGCTTTATGAAATGTTTCACTTCTTCATGATCTATATCACGCGATAGAGCTAAAGTCCTCTAAGTCTTGTATCTCATTCTTAATTATTGCATTTCAAAATATTTTTCAATCTACTCAAGATAATGACATATCAAATGCGAAGGTTTGCAAAGCTCTATGGGTATTGGCCAAGGTTGTGACCACCCAACACCACTGATCTACGGGTACCCTTGAGACTTCAAATGGTAAGAGTGGAGAGGGAAAGGCCAACAGAGCCCAAATTGGATCTAGGAATCCATATACCACTTGTTCTAGATGCCCAAGAGGTGGGCGAAAACATAATGACACATGTTTAATGAATAGGGGTGCATGCCATAGGTATAATGAAATAGACCACAAGATAGTCAATTGTCCATATGCTTGAAAAAGGAGAAGTGGGGAGGCTAAGAAGACTCAACATGAGGTTGATTTTCTATGTGCGAAGAGTGAGCATCTCCAACAAGATCATGAATTTTAATGCCAAGAGTCCTGTAGTGCACCAAACAAAAAGCTTGTTGTTGATGGAATGATCAACCTGAGATCCAAGGTAGCAATGGTAGGATAACTAAATTTAAGTGTCATAGTTATTAGAGGAACCATGGTAGATCATGCTTGAGGAAATCCAATGCTTGTTACGGTTGTGGTATGATGGAACACAAGGTTTTTGATTGTCCACATACTTGAAAGATGTGTAAAGATGGTCGACCTCAAGAACATGATAGTCATGTTGATCAAGAGGTTCAAGGAAGGAGTGAGGTACCCGATGTCGGTACTAGTAAGTTGAAGTTTCCTTTGACCTTGTTGTACATGAATTGATAGGTTCGGGTGACACTAGCTCTTTCATTATTCCTTTTGTTGCTAGTGGGCTTCATTTGTGCCCCTAATCCTCATGTGAACTTCTCTTTGGTGTCTACATCTTTGGTGGACCTATTGTTGCTAGAAAGTTCATAGAGATTATACCGTGTTCATAGTGCATTTGGTCTTGCCTTATGACGTTGTTGAGTTTGGTATGGTGTATTTTGTTGTCATATTTGAGATGGATTAGTTGCATGCATATTGTGCCTTTACTGATTGGGGTACATTTGTCATCTTGAAGATGTTAGGTGCATTGAATCTAAGTCATTCCTAACGAGTAAATTCTGATGATTAAAGGGGTTTGGTACCCTTATCGATAATTTGGATTTGGGTTATTGCCTTTAGGTTAGGCTTATCCATTAGCTATGTCGGTTGCTCTAATGAATACGTACTTTTAACCCTACTTTGATTTTTTATGGTAGTCTTCATTGATAATAGTTTGATCTATTCCTATAGTGAGTGGGAGCATATGAGTCATTTGAGGGTGGTGCTACTAAAATTAAGGGAAGAGAAGTTTTATGCCAAATATGAGAAGTGTGAATTTTCATTGCAAGAGGTTGCCTTCTAGGTTATGTGGCATTGGGGGATGGTATTAAGATCGGTCCTCAAGTATAGAAGTGATTACAAATTGGCCTAGACCTTTGACTCCATTGGACATTAGATGTTTCTTAGGCTTAGTAGGTTAGCACTAGAGATTTATGAATGGGTTCTCTTTTATTGCTTCTCCCATAATTAAATTGACCCAAAAAAAGGCAAATTCGTGTAGACTGATGAATGTGGAAGGAGTCTCTAAACTTTGAAGGATAAGCTTGTGTCTGCTCCTATCTTGCCTCTACTAAAAGGGTTGGAAGGGTTTGTTGTATATCGTTATGCCTAAAGAATTGGTTTGAGTTGTGTTTTGATGCAAAATGGTAAGGTGATAGCCTATCCTTCGAGATAACTCAAGGTGCATGAAAAGAGTTATCCTACTCATGATCTTGAATTGGCTGCCATGGTATTTACTTAAAACATTTGGCGCCGCTAATTGTACAGGGTGCATGTTGATGTGTTCACTGTTTATAAGAGCCTCTAACGTGTGTTCGCTCAAAAGATCTTAACATCAGGCAAGGAAGGTGGTTAGAGCTCATTAAGGATTATGATATGAGTGTGCATTATCATCCTGGTGAGGCTAATATTGTGGATGATGCTTTGAGTAGGGTGCCTTTGGGTAGCCTAGCTTATGTTTGTGATATTGTCAAGAAGGTGGCTAGAGAGGTCCATCGGCTTGTTAGATTAGGGGTTAGTATGGAAGAGGTTGGCAACAATGGTATACTGGTGGTTGATGGTTCTAACTCTTTATTGGTTAAGGAAATAAAGGCAAGGCAAGAACTTAACCCTGCCTTATTAGAGTTAAGGGCCCTGGTGAGAGATGGTAAGGTGAAAGTTTTCTCCGAAGGGGGAGATGGTGCCCTTAGGTACAAAGGTAGATTGTGTGTGCCTAATATTGATAACTTGGGGAGGTTGATTATTGATGAGGCTCATAATTCTACCTATTCTATTGACCTTAATTCGACAAAAAATATATGGAGATTTGAGGAATGTGTTTTGGTTGTATGGTACAAAGAAAGACATCGCTAAAGTTGGTGATCGATTGCCATAATTGCCAACAAGTGAAAGCCGATCACCAAAGGCCGATTGGCCTAGCCAAGATATGAGATATCTACTTGGAAGTGGAAGGAATAAACATGGATGTTATGGTTGGGTTGCTTAAAACTAGAAAGCATTTTAATTCTATTGAGGTATTATTTGTCTTGGTAAAAGGGATTTGAATCTACGGTTTACGGATCCTTACATAGTGTGACGAGGATTGGTAAGGTTATATATGAATTGGAGTTCCCCATTGGTATGAATATGGTTCATCCAGTCTTCCATGTATCTATACTGAGAAGTATATATATGAGCTAAGTTCTATGGAACTCTTTGAGGTTGTGTACGTTATGGAGGATGAGTTGTTGTATGAGCAGGTCTGGTGGAGAAGTTGGGTAGATATGAGTAAAGGTTGATTAGTAAGGGTGTGGTGTTCGTCATAGTCCTTTGGGGGAAAGGTCAAGTTGAAAGTGTCACATGAGGAACCAGAACAAACATGAAGAAGCGATATTCGTACCTATATAATTCTATTCAAGCTTACCATAGCACATCAAGTCCTTTTATGATTCCATGTATTAAGTTTCAACCACTATGTCATTTGCATACATATATTTTTAAATTGAAAAGTCATGGCAATTTTTTTTCACTTGTATTGAGATTCTTGAAATGATGTTTAAGTGTATTGTTGCACTCTTGCGCGGGTTGGAATTACCTTGTTACTCCTCTTATATACGTTTCTTTAACATTAAGGGATGAATGTTCCCAAGGGGGAGATATTGAAACGACGCCAAAAAATATTCAAAAATGTACCTCAAAAGTCGCCATAATAGTAATTTCTATAAATCTCAAAATCCTTGAGTAATATCAAAAATCTGGCTTCGTATTCTTGTTTTGGAGAGACAAATTGTGTGGTGAATGTGTATAAATTGAATTTTAGAGGACTCATAGCGAAAAATGAATTTCGCCAATTTTGAAATCCAGTGATGGTTCGCGTTGGTACAGTGACGCGCCATCGTCGCAAACTAGTTCTAATTTTTGCCAACTTTATTTTTTCGGTCCAAGGCCTTTGAGTCTTGGGACTAAGCCTTCCTATATGTAAAAACACCTATACTTGTCCATATTTCACGTTCATATCACACTAGAAATTCACTAAATACTCTCTTAAACACTTCAAAAAATATTTCACTCAAAATTCAAGTGCCAAATCTCATTCCAAATCTAAGGATTTCATTCAAGCTTCAAGTCACCATTCAAATCTTCTTCAAGAAAATCTCCAAGGATAAGATATGTGGGTTTCAACCATTAGGTCCTTTAACTCATGGTGCTTAACCTTCCTTTTTACATAAATTACATATTTCTAGGTTGATTTACTTATTGGTTTTACTTACTATGAATTTGACTATTAACTATGTTTGGGTTTCATCAAAGTATGACTGTTTAAGCATTTTTTGATCTATTAATCCAGTATCTATTTTAAGATTTGATGAAGGGTTTTAATGTATATTGCATAAGGGTATTACCAAGGATTGGTGGATTAATTTACTTCAAGATTTGTTGCATGATTTCGCTCTTGAATTGCATGGTTTTATACTGCATTACACACCCACCAAGTGTTTGATAAAATACCGATTTTCGATTCTTGAGATATTAATGATCTATTGTATAACCTATGACTTGAATGACTTTATGATTATGAAAGGAATGTTTTGTAGGAGTTGTTTCCACAAAAAGTACTTATGGTATTATAAGTGAACCAATCACCTAGTTGAGGCGGTGATGCCACAATCACCATGGATGGTTAGGTGAGAAAAGCATTAACAAATTGAGTGGATGATACCTCAATCCATATTACTTATTGGGTGATACAACCACTAATGAATTGAGGGGTTGATACTTCAATCACTATCAGTGGTAGGGTGATACTACTACCAACCAATTGAGAGGTTGATATCTCAATCACTGTGGGTGGCATGGTGATACAACCACCAACCAATTGATGGGTTGATACTTCAATCACCATGGCTTATAGGTGATACAACCATCAACCAATTGAGGGATTAATACATCAATTACCATGAGTGAAAGATTGTGAGAATCCATAATAATGTTGGTCTCTTCTACATATGAAATACATTCTATATAAACATGTCTTACTTCAAGAATCATTCATACATTTCATATTATTATTATGCTATCCATTTCTTATGATATTGCATTTTGCCTATATGGCATACCTCTTATTGCATTGCATCCTATATACCTAGTACATTTTAACATACTAACGCATACTCTATGACTGCATGATGTTGCTAAGTAGGAACTAGAGCCCCACTTGATTCTTCTCCTCCTCCACATGGCTAGTATGATTTCTCTCAATGTAAGTTAGTGAGCCCTCAAATACGAGGACATACTTCTATTCATTTATGCTATGTACTGACTATTGTTATGTTGCAAACTTATGACTATGAGGGTGAGCCCAAATATTGTCTTATCCTTTTATTAAAAGTATCATGGTTTAAAGTTGATTTACTCATAGGTCTTGTTTATTATGAAATTCACTGCAGACTATGTTGGAGTTTATGAAATTGTGATTGTTTTACTATGTTTTGGGCTATGAATGTAAGATCTAGTATGAGATTTGATGAAGCTTTTTAATGTATAGTGCTTGAGGGCATTACCAAGTATCTATTGATAGTTTTACATTGGATTTTCTAGTATGGTAACACTCTTGAATTGCGTTGTCTTACACTTAAACTACACATGCACCAAGTGTTTGATAAAATATCTGAATTATGATATCTTGAGTAATTGAAGGTCTAATACATGTCTTTTGAGTTGAATGACTATATGATGATGAAATGAATGTATGTATATGGTACTCTCTATATGGTATTGTGAGTTTACCAAGATTAACTTGGGGGTTATAGGCCTAGGTAATCACCTCGAGAGTTTAGTACCATGGCTGCTAGTACGGGGGGTTGTAGGTCCGCATAACCATATTGAGGGGTTAGTACCTCATTAATCACATCGATGGGTTTGTACTTTGGTTTATCTCAGGGGGTCGTAGGCTCAGGTAACAATATTAAGGGGTTGGTACCTCATTAATCTCATCAAGGGGTTTGTATTTTGGTCCCTATCTCAGAGGTGGTAGGCCCAGGCAACCATATTGAGGGGTTGGTACCTTATTAACCATTTTGAGGGGTTTGTATCTCATTTGCCTCTCCAAGGAGGTGGTAGGCCTTGGATATTCTAAATTGGTCACTTGCTACATATATATTATGTCCCATATAACCATGAACTTACTTCAAGTATCATTCATACATGCCATCTTGCTATTATAATATCTATTAAGTATTATTATACATTTTGCCTATGATATCTATCTATTGTTACATTGCATACTTCATAGTTAGAATATTCAAACATACTAATGTATACTCTATGCTAACATGATGTCACCATGTAAGAACCGGAGCACCGCTTGATTATCCTCCCCCTCCACGTGGCTAGTATGATTGTCTCTCAAGATTATTGGTGAGTCCTCCATTCCGAGGGCGTTTCTTATGATCTCTTTCTATGTTCTAAGACTATCTTTAGTTTGTTTATGTATTGACTATGAGGGCAAGCCTCATTGTTTGTTATGGACCCCACTCTTATATAAGTAGTAGAGGTATTGTTGGACATGTTATGTCTCTATGATAAGAGGCTTGACTCAATTATTCTTGATGTCTATGATGTGCAATTATCCCAATTTATTATCTCTTGATGCTTGTTTTATTGCTTCTGTGATCAAAGATGTGCAATGATGGTCTAAGAGGCTCACTTGCTGTCTCTTCGGGTTCTTTTTACATCATGTCACGTCTGGGTCCTCAGCTTGGGTCATGACCATGTGTTGCTTCGGGAGCATGCGAATCCTAAATTGAGAGTAGTGTGAATGTGACATGTTGAGAAAGGGAGATAACTGTAATATATATTTAGGGTTATGGTTTGCTTGAGAAAATAAAGTTACTAAAATGTTGTGAAATATTTTAAAGGAGAATTGTATCCAAATATGTATAAAAGAGGGTGAATATTATAATTGCTAAACTTTGAGAACTTTAATATTTGTTGTGCTTATTGAGAGGAATACTGCTTCCATAATTGTGTCTAGATTGCATGCATCCTCGTACTACATGTCATGCCATTTTGAGGAGTTGTGAATGGTAATTCGTATCATGAGTCCTTGACTATGAGCACTTAGTTTGGAAGGTAGTTGATACATTGAAATTCTTATCATTAGTCCTTGATCACGAGCACTTGGGTGGCAAGGTAGTTGATATATTGTGAATTGAGGTATATGGCCTGTGAGGTACCTATGGGTCCCCTTAGTCTATGGAGCCTCAACATGATGGGGGTGTATACGACAGGTTATGCGAGGCTCTTGACACCACCTTTCATTGTATTGCATGACATTGCATACCATCTCATTATACCACTTGTGGTTGGTTTAGATTGATTTATTTGAGATTATATGTTACTTTATTCTCAATGTTCTATATAAATCAGCGACACCGATGCAAACTATTTTTCTTGTTGTAGGTGGAAGCATTCCTATATTATTTCATAGTTTATTAAATTTGTAACTATAGTCGGTTAAATTTACTGGTACATATTATTTGTACCCACCCCTATTACTTTCTCCCTAACTGATTCTCGTCAAAATTATCCACGTGGTAGTTGATTTACTCGTAATTCACATAATATCTAGTGGTGAGACCCAGGACTTCTAGTTGCCATTGGATTCTAGCTTAGTTTTTTAGTCTTTATTTTTATTTGAAGGCAGAAATGCACTTATTTTATTAGTTTAAGTATTGTATGCTCTTTACACTCATCACACTAGATTCTGGGATATGGATTTATGTGGCGACTATTTATCTATTGAGTTTTCTTATTTTAATATACTTTAATTATGGGTTTGGAACTTAATGGTCTTTTAGTTATGACCTCATTTTGGGTCGTGACACAACTCTTCCCTCTACCTTCTATCATGATAGTTAGATAAAGCTTACTAGTTTTTAACCAAACACTCAGGAGGAACTTGACTTTCAACCCTATTTCTTAGCTTATCACCACATGACTCTTAGCTACTTACTTCAATCATCTATTATTCCCATTATTCATGGTTTCTATATCTTTGTAACTTAAGGATTATTGTATCACTTGTGGTTTGCAAAAGCTTTCAATCACTTTCTTTTAGGATGATCAAGTACCACTAAGCATTCATAGCCATAACTTAACTATCCTCTCAAGAATAACATCTGACGAATGATTTGGAGAACAAAGTCTGCAAGTACATAATAGCTAGTTCTATCTTAAATGCACAATTCATATAAATAATAGTGCATTATTATGAATCAATAAACTCAAACATGCTAGTTAGCTCCTCTCGAGCCTAATACAACCGCTTTATTTTCTGAATACTTTATCTGAAGAGAACTCATTAAATCAACAAGAAAATCATAGGCATCCTTGGATTTAATATCTCTGAAGATCAAGAGTTTCAATTTAAGAACTTAGCAAAGAGATGTGTTGACCACTAGCAATCAAGGGTTATATTTCATCAATAGAATATGTTTATCTCCAAGGACGTCCAAATGAGGAGCTACACAACTGCATGTTTCTCTAGTATTAACCATTGTCAAAAAGAGTGAACAAGATCAAATACCAATTGGTATCACCTAGATACTAATTGGATTCATGTAATAGCATGAAAAAAAATTAAGAAAAGAGTTTTCCTAATATCACGATCCAAGCCTAGGGCCTAGACATGACTAGCAAATGGGGAACCCAAAGGAATCCTAAACAAGCCTCATAGCATATCATTCCACATCTTTGGTCACAGAAATAATTAAATGACATTTGAAAAATGAAAATAAGGGCAAAAATAGGCTAAGGGAGAACTTGTCATAACATAGAGTCAAGTTATAATAGAATCAATTCATAGCATACATACATAACTTTGTCCCATAACACCTCTATCACACAGATAATGTTAGGGGACAAGACATACAATTGGGCTCACCCTTATAGTCATAAGTATATGATAAAGTAAAGGGAATCTTAATACATAGTGCGAGAGAATAGTCCTTGTCCCCGGAATGGAGGACTCACCAAAGGCTAACTTGAACAATCTATCTAACCACAAGAAGAATCAATAGGAGCTTTGTTCCCTACATGTAGACAAGAGTATATGTTAGTACATTTGAATATACTAAGTATGTGGAATACAATGCAACAATAGATAGGCAGCATAATCAAAAATGTATAACGATAGGCAATAGGCATAATATAGCAATATAACATATATGATCAATGCATAAGTAAAATATGCTTAACTAAATCATGCTCATATAGAATATTATATGTGAAAAAGAGACCAAGCTAGATATTAAAGGTATAAATATCTTAGGGTTGGTGATGATAGGACACATCACCCTAGTTCGTAAGGTACAAATCTCTCATCAAGGTTAGTGATGATCGCAACCATTACCCTAGTGATTGAGATATCAACCCCTCAACTAGCTTAGTGATGATCGCACCCATCACCCTAATGGTTGACCAATCAACCCCTCAATTAGGTTGGTGATGATATCATCTATGACCACAGTGGTTGAGCAATCAACCCCTCAACTAGGTTGGTGATGATCGTACCCATCACCCTAGTGGTTGTGCCTTTGACCCCTTAACTAGGCCCCCAAATGGTCTACCACAACACTTTAGATAGTATTCATCATGTACATAAGGTCATTTCATCATCATATAGTCAATCATATCATATCTTATGCTTTATACCTTCATTTCCTCAAGAAATCATAACTGGACATTTTGTCAAACACCTTGGGGGGGTGTAATAGGGGTAAAAGAGTATGCAGTTTAGTGATTAAATCATGCAGAAAAATCAGTGGTAAAACCTTTAATCAACACATTGCAACACCCCCAAGACATTCATATCAAAACCCCTCATAAAATTCAAAGTTAGATCCAATATTTGAACTAACCATGCTAAAACAACCATACTTTCATGAACTAAAATCACTCTGTAGTAAATTTATCAATATATAAGACCACATGTAAAATCAACTTTAAATTATGCAATATTAACTAAAAGAGGTTTTGGACACCATGGGGGAAAGGACCCAATGGTTCATCACCAAATACCTTAGTTTTTTAGAGGTTCTTCAAGAAGACTTTAATGGAGACTTCAAGCTGGAATGAGCTCCTTGATGAAATCCTTAAGATTGGTCTTGAGTTTGGGACTTGAATTTAGGGTGAAATTTGAGTGAAGTGTTTTAGAGGATATTGGGGATGTTGAGGATAATATGAGGGTAAAATAAGTCTAAGTATAGGTAAACATACGTATCGAAACTCTTGGGCCCAAGACTTGAAAGTCTTAGACTAAAACAAAAAAAAAATAAGGCCAAAATAACACTAGAAATTTGCATTTTCTGCACAAATGAGTTTTACAAAAATGGGCATAAATCCTTCATCCGAACGCGGAATAAGGTGAAACAAGGTGCGTTTGAAAGCTATTTCAAAGAGACCTTGATTTGGTAGGTCATGAGACACTCAATCCTTTGTACGCAAAGAGATATGTCCCTTGAAAGTTGACCCTCCTAAATAGCATTTATTGCGATTTTTGAATTTTTATATGGTAGCTCTAAAATTCAGATTAAACCCATTTACCACTCAATTTGTCCTCCTAAACAAGAATATGAAGTCAAATGTTTTAAAATAATGAATAGATTCGTAGATATATCAAATTTATAATTCTGTACACTTTTGAGGCACATTTTCGGGCACTTTTTGGGGTCGTTACACCTAAGGTCCTATAGCCTCTCGAACAAAAGTGAAGGCATCCCATTACAATTTCACAAGACTCTACTAGACCTGATCTTTTGTGATGAGATCATCAAAACTAAGGCTCTTATGCCAAGCTTGTCATGACACAAAATGGGTCGTGAGTGGCATCCATGCCTAACATCCTTAGTGGGCGAACCAATTATACAATTCCCAACTTGTATTAGTAGTTCAAATTATAAAATACAATATTAATGTGGAAGTATAAACTTAGAAAAACAAGAATTACAAAATTCACTAAGTCCATTACATAACATTCCCCAAAACCTAAAATTTATCACTTCAAGGATATCTAATTCACATACTAAGTCATAGAATAGCAACACCAAGATAGATCAATAAAATAATTTATGACTGAAAGCTAAGGACACCATGCCATAATTGATAGAATCCAATATAAGGTAGAAGGTTAGCTCACCCTGAAATCTGAGATATCCATGACCAGTAAGAGCTGAGGGCGAGTCAAAGTAGATAGAATACTTGTTGCACTCCACAAAAGCAAACAAGAAAATACAAGTAGGAATCGGTACAAGCCACATGTACTAAGTAGGTACCATCGGCTGACTTCAAATAGAAACAAATATATATAAAGTAATATCAGAAAATCAACTATAGAACTTGACAGTGACAAGCAACAAACAACTAGTACAAGTGACAATACAATGAAATAAGTACAAATCAATCAACAATATCAAGAACACACATGAAGACTCAAGCCTCCACATCATACTTCTGTTGGGAACTGGGTTATTTGAGATTGAGTATATTAAATTATTTTGATACATTTTACTTTAATATTATCATGTTGGAGCCTGGCACCCTATCCCATAATATCGTGTCAGAACATGACATTCGATCTAAATATACCACATTGGCACGTGACACCTGATCAAACTATATCATGTCAGAACATATCACCCGATCCAATTATATCTTGTTAGAATGTGACACCCAATCTAATTATATTGTGTTAGAACGTGACACCTGATCTAATTATATCGAGTCAGAATGTGACATCCGATCTAATTATATTTAATGCATCATTCTTTCTCATTACTTTTCACTATATTAACAATATTTTGTCAATCCTTCTTTATTCAAGGCATCACTGTGATAAGGCAATGTCATGATTATGGATTTCATGGCCTTGGAATTTCAGACCAGTCACTACAACATATCAATCATATAAACCATAGTGATTAAATGCATAGAAAAATTCATAACATCACTCAATGAATATCAGTCACTATTAAAATACTTTAACACATAGAATAAATCTTAACCTACCTCAAACTGAAGAACCGAATTTAAATAAGCTAATATATAAATGCTCTTCCCTTTCCTCAATGCGTTAAAACTTTTCGAATCCATCACATATATAACATCCATCAGTAAATGAGTTCCTAGACACTTATATTAGTATATGTCTAGCCTAAACTTAAAAAACTGACTCAATTCCACAATCAAGTTCCCAGATTTCAAGCATAGGGTTAAGTTATAGTTCTTCCACATATCAACGATTTTTATATTATATAATATATCTAATATCTAATTATCTATCTCAATATATCAAAAAATAATTTATAAGGTGATAATCATAAGAATAAATTAAGAAAATAGTACACTAAAAGCAGTGGCGCTGCTAATGAAGAACTGAACTAACCAATTTATAACCTATATCATTATTTTATATATATGTATGCATGAAATCCAACATCCACTACAACTTTCATCATTAAATAATTATTAATACAATTAGAGCACACTACTCTTACCTATAGTTGGAATCACTAGACATCACTATACACCCTTCATATCACTTTCCAATGTTTTCTACACAATAACCTATTCACATTACCCACCCACTAATATTATAATAAATACTAGCAATACTTAGAAAACAACCAATTGGATGGTTACCTAACGCCAATTTTGTTGCCTTTTACAAGTGACTCTGCATGTAATTCGCTCAAAACCTTTATTCTTCCTCTCTTTATTTTATTTATGTGTTAAAAGTAATAAAATTAACTAAATTATTTTTAATAAAAATGAAATAATTAGTATAGAAATTTAACTAAATTATTATTTTAATCCACAATCTAAATTAATTATCTAAAATTATCTCTTAACTAAATAATGAAAATTATTGAATAGTTCAAAAGGTCCCTTTCAATGCATGAGATAAATCTTTTATAACGTACGAAACTCTATATCTCAGAACTACTTAATGGATCGTCACTGGAGTTAAGTTAGAAATTGTAATATTTGTTCAACCAGAACCTAAAAAGTGATATTAATTTTTTTAAAAAAAAAACTAGTCAAACATGCTTAGAATGCAAATCTGACGGCGTAGTCATTTCTGGAACATCAAATGTATCCTAGAACGATGTTAGGCCAAATGGCGGGGACTTTCTGGATGTATTTTGGTCTGCTCAGTTCTTAAAGCTAAATAGTCTAGAAGAATTGGGACCCTCATTTTTAAGTAGAAAGATCCAGTCTAGAAGAATTGGGATCCTCATTTTTATGTGGAAAGATACATTGGAAATTTTGACAATTTGGTGGGATTCAGAGTGTCAAATATAATGTCATTAAACTATTTATTTGCATAAACAAAACATCAGATGGGCCCAAAACACTCTAGAGAAAATTTAGAAAAGCAGATGCCACTGCAGCAAGGTCATTCCTCTTTATGCGCAGAGGGTATACACGCATGTGCGACATAGCGTAGGAGTGCATGCTCCTTCCTACATGTGCACATGCATAGATAATGCGACAAGCAATATAAATGGTTAGTCGCAATGAGTTTTGAAGGCAGAAATTTAAGGCAACCATAAAAATTGATTATAACTGCATTTTTATTAATTCAAAAAGGCACGTTGTATGAATTTTTGCAAGAAAATCCATGTATATGTTGGATTCAAGTTTACCAAACATTTTGATGTAAAATCACCATTTTCACCGACTATGTATCGAAAACGTACATTGTGATATCTAGGTTGATTCCCAATAGAATTAAGTAAAATTTGGGTTTGTATTGTTCTATTTTTGAAGAGGAGCCCTTTGGTATGTTTGGACTCTTATAATTTGGTTGTTTCTTTGTAAAATCTGACCGAGAGACTTTTGTAACAAATGTTTTTTGATAAGAAATATAACCTTATTCTTGGGCTGATTCTTGGCCTTTTAGGATTTGTTGAGGGCTCAATTTCAGGATATAAACTTGCAACGATATGGGGATCATTTTGCGGGTATTTGTTTGCAATTTAGGGGGTGGGCCCTATTTTTCTCCATTTTAGGTGCAATTGATATAATCTCATCCGTTTCATGAGATTTTACAGCAAAAATGACCATGTTAAACCTGTAGTTCATATTTTTATAAATGAGCAGTTTTTGGAGGCAATCAGTAAGGAGAAAGCTCAAGCAGACTCGCCTAGAGCATGACACACCGCCTTCCAATTAGGCTAGGATTCTCTGAAACATAGATTGAGCTAAAACATATGCATGTTTGCATGGGAATGTTTAGATATGTGCAAGTTATGGACTGAGTTGCTAAGTATAAATTGTCTACAGATGATTGTATCTAGTATATGTAATATATGGTGAGGTGACACGGTAATCCCTCCATTAATGATTGTATTAGTTGTAGCTTTAATAATAGTCGAGTTTTGGCATGATTACACTGTGGGAGGGCCTGATAAAAGCCAAATATCATCTAATGCCCTATGAAAAGTATGTATTCTTACTAAACTCCTATCTACTAAATGGGTAACCTAATGCTACACAGATATGCAGGCTGTGAGGTTGTTCATTGATCATACGCCTTATTGTGGACTGATTCTTGAATACATATGACTCTACTATTCTTGGTTGTTCTAAAAGACTTACTATGTAATTTTAACTATCCATGATTACTTGGAGTACTTGTGGTTGACTAGATTGCGGAATACTTTCCCTGTTTAGACATGATTTTGTATTGCCCAATGATATATATTCTTTTGTGTATGTTTGTTAACCATTATACACTTTTTATACCCACTGGTAGTTGGGGGAGACATGCTATATTCTAGAAATATTATTATGTGATTTTGATTAGGCCATGTGACTCTTGATATAAGATATGATATTACTGAACCACTTGTGTGATACAAATGAGACACGACCCTGTTAGGCAAATGTCTACCATATCTAATTGATTCATTGGGTTAGTTGTAGATGAGACACCAAGTATACGAGTTGGTATCTGGGACTAGTACCTTGTTCTAAAGATTTGCACATTACCAGTAAGCTAGGAGTGGGGATGTGATTTTATTAGGGAAGTTATCTCTATTTTCAGCGGAGATGTTGTACAATTCTCCAAGCTCCGAGCTCCAAGCTCTGACGGCCATGTCTGTGTGTCTAAGACCTCGGTGACACTCCCTATGATTAGTAGTCTCTGGTGTCCACAACTGGGATGCCTAGTCACAAACATTAATTTTGAGGTCTGAGTAAAAATTGATTTCTTTTAGTCGGAGCACCTATTGATTACTTTTACTACTAGTTTCTGTCGATTATTTTTGGGTCTAAGACCTAGTTGATTGTCAGACCATCAGGCCCTAGATGGCTTCCCCGACTAGAGGCCAGGTCATAAAGAGGGTACAGTACCATGAGTGATAGTTAGGGATTGGACACTAGGTGATATTATATTCAGTACTGGTTGATTTTTCTTTAGTCGGAGACCCCAATTGATTACCCATGGATCAATAGACCTACACAGACCTTCATTATGGATGGGTTTACCCTATTGGCTTATAGGATCTTGGGAGGAGTACAAGCATTGACATTATGGACTTGTATCTATGTATAGCTCAACCCCTTGACCATATGATACTGTGTTTGGGCTCCGCAATGATATTGTTGGTTAGACTATCTGAGGGTGTACCTTCTAGGTTTATGGGCGCCCAATTGGCCTACATGCATTGATACTAGGGGCTTACACCCACGTACAATAGTATACCTCCGTCCAATGATAGTTGTGATATGTGCCTATATAACAACCCTTATTTTTTTAACGAAGGTAATATTAGTAATTTTAACAACTAATAACTTTTTAAAAAGAATTAAAAAGAAGTGGCCAAGCCCTTTATTTCTTTATGATCTGCTGAGCTAAATAAAAGGGAAGGAAGAAGAACTAGCGAACTTTTCTTCCCCTACACAACCTCATGCAACAGATGGAAAAAAATTAGGGTAGTCCTTTTGTTTGTTCCTTCCTTTTCTAGAAAACACACAACATCAAGGAGATTTGGGAAAATTCATACATGGAATCAACTTGATCTTTCTACCACTATATTGGGTAATAAAGTGCAGGTATAATCTTGTTGTAGGGTGATCTTGTTAGTTAAGACCAGAATTTTTGTCAATTAAGTTTTAATAATAAGATTTGGAATACCTTTACTATTTATTTATAGTCTAAGATATTGGGTGTTATGGTTTAACTCTTGAAGTTTATGGATATGGAGACTTGAGTTTGACAAACATAATTGATATTGATAACCAATATTTTTCATAGATTGAGGCAACTAGAGGTTGTTTTTGTGGATGTTCTACACATGCAAGTTTGTGAACTTATCATTAATAAGGTAACTAAGACTTTAATATTTAGTGCTTGATTTCCAAACATGCTTTAAAAAATATATTTTTCTCTACGTGGTGCATATATTCGATAGAGTTAATGTTGCTTACTTAGCTTGTTGTAATGACTTAGCCTAACACTGCAAAGCATTATCCGCTCTTGGGCCAAGCCCATCATAGATTTGTTCCTTTGGGCTCACCCTAAAATGCACTTCATAGTATATAGACAGTCCTTTAATTAAATAACCCAGGACTCTCTCTCTCTTTTTTAATGTGGGATTAGAATAAGTGAGTCGACATGTAGGGACGATGATACTTTAACAACCCCCAAGTTATTTTACCTAGTTGACTTGCAAAGCCCTAAGAAAACTGGGAAAAAGCCAGTGGAGAAACCATGAAGGTTGTCTATGCCCATAGAGTAATCTACGACCTATAAGAAGGGTATGTTTCTCTATTCCTTTCCGTTCTTGTCAAATCCCATGATGTTTTGGACCTAATTTAGGTCTTATACCATTACTGTAAGTGCATAATTTCTCAATATATATTAGGAATTCTTGAGAACACCATAGAAGGGAGAAAAGCAAGGGCTTCAACTTCAAACATGATGATCGATAGAGGATTGAGACTTCTTCAAATTTCCTAGTATGTAAGGCTTCATAATGGATAGGACTGAGTCCTTCCATGTGTCCTTTCATAGTATTGAGTCCAGTCATGTATAAGAATGAGTAATGTAAGTCTTATAAATTCTAACATTGAGTTTCTGGCATTTACTTTCGGCTCTCGTGATCTTATCTAAATGAGTTAATGCAGTTCATTTCCAGTACAATAGTATTAAGATAGTAGTAGATGTTGTTTGTGATTGCATGGACCCTCTTTTCTTTGTTAGTGATATTTTGCATATTGTCTGAATTCAGAATATGAGTCTATTATTTGAGTTGATCATCTGAGCATGTTGAGCATGGGTAGTATTTGTATATTCTTGTTCTTGCATGTGCACGAGGTCAGCCTCTTACATATTTATGAGTTAACTACGACTTTCTTGAGATTGAATGACCATCTGAGTTTGAGTCTTGTATATTATGAGTAAGAGTCTTGATTTGCATAACATAAATGATGATTCTAAATTATTGAGTTATTGAGAAATTGAGTTATGATGTTTAAGATGAGTCAATTAGATGACTTTGAGTTGAAATTCATGAGCATGTTTTAATTTTAGAAGGAGTATTGAGCATTAAGTGGGTGAGAGGACAACACCCAGAACTATGTTGCCAAATTAGAAAGGTTATGTGGCTTATTTTTGTAGCTCATGTCGCAAAAGAAGAACATTATCTTTGGATCAAAGAGAGAGAAAGGTTGACTTCCTTTACCTTGGAAAGTTTATGACATGTAGGGCAGCACTATCGGTATCTTTGTGCACACCAAACTCATAGTGGTAGGGGTATGTCATTTAGATAAACTTATAAGAAACACTTGACTCAGCATATTATATTTAAACTGAGGTATATGAAAACTAAGTTTCTTTCCAAGGCATAGTTTTAAACTTTAAATTTGCATTATTTATTGAGTTGAGTTATGAGCTGACGAGTTAGGTCTTGAGTCAAGTCAATCATTTGAGTCTGAGTTTTATCTGTTTCCTTGTGTATTTTACATACCAATATATTCTATACACTATGCCCATTTGGTCCTGCATTATTAATGATGTAAATACATGTGATAGAGGACTTCAACAGGTGCACCATTGAGGTTCAGCCCCTTTGCTTCTTAGAGTTTTGTGAGCCCTCCTTGCTTTTCAGAGGAGCCTTTCTTTTCTTCTTATAATTGAGTATTAGCATCATTTCATTGAGGTAGCCCAGCATATGTCTTGGAACCCTCAAGATGAGAGTAGAGGCATCATAGATGTTGACTAAAAGTTGAGAATTTCTTTTACTATTCCAAACTTTAGCATTGGAGATAATTTTATTAGAGTTTTATTTATTTATCTATCCATTTTATGTTATCCTTGAGTAGTTCTTCTGATATCGAGAAAGATATGATGATGAAGGAAGGTGGATCTTTTGGAAAATCAGCAACAGTTCTTCAAATGTTGGCCTCACCAATGGTATCCTCCCATGGTATGACAAATACATTAATTCCTGGCTCACTTAGGCCAATCCCACATCAAAAAAGAGAGTGAGAGTCCTAGGCTATTTAAGTAAAGCACTAGTCTATATACTGTGAGGTTCCTTTTATGGTAAGCCTAGAAGGATAAATCTTGGATAGGCTAGACCCAAGGGTGGACAATACATCATAGTACTTGCCCAGGTCAATATAGGTGATATCAGAGCTGACTCTCAACTAATACAGTAGTAGGGAAAACCTTAGTGAGGATGCTCACTCCTTAGGGAGGTGTATGCAGGGAAGATGATATGAATACCTTGCTCAGTTAGGCTAATCACACATCAAAAAAGAGAGGGAGAGTCCTAGATTATTTAAGTAAAGAAATAGTTTATATATTCCGAGATAGCATTTGGGGTGTACCCAAAGGGATAAATCTGTGATTGGCTATGCCCAAAAGCGGACAATACTTCATATGATTAGGCCAACTCATTACGAGAAGGTGGTTTTCTAGGGGAATCAACAATGGTTCTTCAAGTGTTAGCCTCACCAAAGGTACTTTCCCGAGGCATAACAAATACATAGTGCTTGAATCACTTAGGCTAATTCCATATCGAAAAACAGAGGGAGAGTCCTACGCTATTTATGTAAAGGACTAGTATATATATTGTGAGGTGCCTTTTAGGTTAAACCCAAAGTGACAAATTTGTGATAAGCTAGACCCAAGGGTGGACAATACATCACAGTGTTTGGCTAGGTCATTAAAGGTGGTATCAGAGCCAACTCTTGACTACTACAGTAGTGGGGCAAATATTCGTAAGGACGTTGAGTCCTTAGGGGAGTGACTGTGGGGATGACAATAAGTAATACCTGGCTCACTTAGGCTAATCTTATAGCAAAACAAAGAGGGAGAGTCCTACACTATTTAACTAAAAGAATAGTCTACATATTGTGAGATGCCTTTTGGGGTGAGCCCGAAGGGATAAGTTCATAATGGGCTAGGCCCAAGAATAGACAATACTTCACAGTGTTGGGCCAGCTCGTTACAAGATGAACATCATTTGAGAGTTGTATTTATACACTTAGGTAATGAAAGCTTTATGCTAAATTCTCAAAATATGAGTTTTGGCTGGGAATAATTTCCTTTTTAGGACATACTGCATCGCGAAATATTTGGCATCATTTTCTTTATGGTGAGGCTTGTGAAGTCTATATTGATCACAATCATTTGCAATACATATTCAAGCAAAGAGATCTAACTTTGAGGCAATGATGGTGGTTGGGTCTACTTAATGACAATGAACTTACTATTTTGTATCATCCTAGAATGGCAAATATAGTGGTAGATGCTTTGAGTAGAAATTCTATGGGCATCTTGGCCTAGATTATTGTTGAAAAGCAGCCTATGGTTGGGATATTCAGTCTTTAGCCAATCAGGATGTTCGAATTGATCATACATTGCCTAATAGGTTTCTTACAGGAGTGGTGGTGCAATCATCCTTAGTTGGAGAAGCCAAGGCTTGCCAATATGACAATACCCAACTAGATAGACTATGAAATCGAGTGCCAAGTGAAAGGATGGAGTTTTTCTCAATTATTGGCAAAGGTGTTTTTCATTGACATGGAAGATTGTGTATAACCATGGTGGGTGAGGTAAAGCGGCTAATACTTGAAGAAGCTCATAGCTCGTGATACACCATCAATATAGGTACTTCAAAGATGTATTAAGACCTGTGTGGTTTCTACTAGTGGAAAGTTATGAAGGCTGATATTTTGAAGCATGTGACTAGTTGATTGAATTGCCAACAAGTTCAATAAGAACATCTAAAACCTGTCGGAGTAATGCAAAACTTGATTATCCCAGAATGGAAAAGGATCACTATGGACTTTTCCCTTCGATTATCAAATACTTTCATGAAGCATGACTTAGCTTGGGTGATTGTACGCACAGACACAAAATCTGCACATGACATACCAGTTTGGGTTACTTATATTGCAAAGCAGTTAGCAGATATTTACCTTTAGGAGATAATTCCGCTTCATGGAGTGCCTATTTCAATAATATCAAATCTAGGTGCATTGTTCACTACTAAGTTTTTGAAGTCTTTTAGGAGGTTATTGGGATGACAAGTTTAGTTGAGTATAACCTTTAATCCTCAAACTGACGAACAGTCTGAGCAGGTTATTCAGATCTTAGAGGACATTCTTAGATCTTGTGCAATTAATAATGGTAGATACTGGGACAACCAATTGCCACTGGCAGAGTTTGCTTATAAAAATAGCTACCAATAGAGTACACTATATGAGGCTCTATATTATCGAAAGTGTCCATCTCCAATTGAAAGGTTTGAACCTAACAAAGCACAATTAGTAGGTCTAGATTTGGTTCAAAAGGTCTTAGAGAAAGAGGCACCTGAGGACTCACCAAAGCTTAAGTTCAAAGCACCAAACTAGCTACGTGCACCTTTTGATCATCATCCACATGGCTAGTTCGGTGCTTTGAAGTTAAGCTTTAGTGAGTCCTTAAGTCCGAATGGGTTGACATTTCATAAGGTTCACACAACAATTCAGGACTAACATGAAGCTTTTTGGCAACAAAATGACTAATAAAAAAAAGAGTGACACCTTGGTCTACCATTTCATACACATCAAAATCAAAAACCTTAAACATATAGGTGACGACATCGGGCACCTCATCCACCCCTTGTCTTCCTTGAAGAGCGTAGAATATATTTTGCGTCGGAGTACCCCTTTGTTGGCCTCCCTTAGCCCTTAGACCCGCATTCGTACCTTGGCCTTGTAGACGACCATCCCTACCTTTGTTTTAAGCATGAGAACAATTAACCACCTTATGGACCACTTCACTACAATCATAACAAGCATTCGAGTTTCTCAAACATGGGCCATTATGGTTCCTACCACATCTTTGGCATATAGGGTTAAACACCCCACCACCACAACCATGGAATCTTGGATTATCATTAGCAAATCTCCTATTTAGGAACATTGGAAGACCCTTGGCCTTGGAACTTATGGCCTTGAGGAAATCGGCCACCCGTGGAACTTTGGAATCTACCTTCAAAATGAGCCCTCTTGGACTCACCACTTTTTCCTTTTGTAAGGTTTTCGCCCTTTAGTTGTTCAACATATATCATGAGGCAGGACAAATCTATATCACCTACTAACATAGCGGTCCGATACTTCTCATTAACTAAGTCAGACACTCGCAACACAAATTTATTTATCCTTGATCTAGGCTTGGCTGTGACACCCTGTAAGAATATGCTCTTGTATATCCATGTTTCAAGCCCCATTGTTTTAGGTATGGGTTGTATTAGGTTCATGGGATACTCCTAGTACTTAAACGAGTTCAGGACTTCCCTAAAAGTTGAGTTTTGGATGTTATTTCATACAAGGGTTAATTTTAAACTAGCATACTTTTTAGCACGTTTGGAATTGTTGGGCCACAACATGTAAAATTAAATCCCTTTGAGTTAGCTTCACAAATCACTTGGTTTCACCCCCATTCCAAGGTCGTATGCGGGAGTTATGATTGTTTACATAAAACCCTCCCATGCAGTGATGTCATATGGGCATCTATATGAGCAATGGTGGCTCGTATGGGTCGTGTGAGGCATGTGAGGCTAAGAAATCCATTTTGAGCCTAAGTCATGTACCAAGACCAGTGGCATAGGTCGTAAGGCTTGCCACTGATCGTGAGGAGGGACGTGAAGGTGAGTAAAGGAGGCTTGGCATGCGTGGAGGTGAATTTAAAACTAAGGCATGGACCACAACCACCCACACAGGTCGTGGTAGGTGGCACGATCGCGGTGCTTGACATGGGGCTTGGGCAAAATTTTCCAACACCAAGTATGGTGCTATGAGCCTCCACACGGGTCGTGAGGCTGCACATGACGCGTGGAGGCCTCCGTGGTCATGACGAGACATCTTTTTTCAATCTGTCCAACTTCATTTTCTGGACTAAGTACCTTTCCACGGGCACTCTACACAACCCGTGGAGTGCCACACGACCCATGGGGCATTCAGTGAAGCAACACTTTGACAATTTTTCCATCTGTTCCGTAATGGCATTTTCATAAATTTTAATTACTTTAATGACCTTTCTAGACTTCCAATGCTATCTTAACCTCACCAAAAGAGCTAAACCCTATTCCAAATGACAAACTCATTACTCTCATCTCAAATACACTCTCAATTCTCTCAAGAGCATCCTCCATCAAGCCCCAATTCTATTTCAAGGAAAACCGAAAAATATGATTAGATTCCAAGATCATTTCCAAGCCTTCATTCTTCCCAATCTCAATTCAAAGTAACTTTAGACCTAAGGAATGTGGGTTTCTTTCATGGATTCCTTTCACCCATGATACCCATGCTTCATTTTTCCTAGATTGCATGATTTAAATTTGAGTTTACAAAGGGGTTTACTAGTATGAACATGTGTATGAACTATGTTAAAGCTATGTAAGGTTGTGACTATTTTCTATGTTCTAAGCTATATATCTTAGATTTATTTAATGTTTTGATAAGGGGTTATGATGTTAATGTCTTAGTGATGTCACAAGGTGTTAATTGATGATTTCATAATAGATTTTCTTGCATGATTACATTCCTAAATTGCATGGTCTTATACCTCCATTGTACATCCACCAAGTATTTGATAAAATGTCCGGTTATAGTTTCTTGAGGGATTGAAGGTCCAAAGCATGATATATGATATTAATGATGTTATAATGATGAAATGATCTTATGTACATGATAACTTCTATACAAATTATTGCATTAGACTATACTCAGCCAAGGAGAGGGTTGTACTCATCAACCATGTAAGGGGTTAGTACTTCACCACCTAGGATGATTGGGATGTAACCATCATTAACCAAGTTGGGGGTTTGTACTCATCAACCATGTGAGGAGTTTATAGTTTACCACCTATGATAATTAGGTTGTGACCAACATCAACTAAATGAGGGGTTTATACCTCACCACCTAGGATAATTAGGGTGTGACCATCATCAACCAACCAAGGTTGGAAAGCTAGCCTGGTCTCTTCTTCACATGTGATATCTCATATGAACATGATTTACTCAAGCATGTCTTACTTTAGTATTGATCATAATTCCATATTACTACACTATGCTTATTATCTATTGTTATACATTTTCATTATGATGTATATTCTTTGTTGCATTGCATCCCACATACTTAGTATATTCAGACGTACTAACACATACTCTTGCTTACATGATATTACCATGAAGGAACCAGCACCCGAGTTGATCCTCCTCCTCCTCCTCCATGTAGCTAGAAGGTGCTATTCCAAGTTCTTGGTGAGTCCTCCATTCTGGGGACTTTGGTTTCCAAGCTTGTTGGTAAGTCCTGCATTATGGGGACTTTGGTTATGTTTCCTCTTATCTATGTATTGAGACACTTTCGTATATCATATTTGACTATAAGTGTGAGCCTAGTTACCTTGTCTTAGCCCCCGCTCTATCTATGTATTTAGAGATGCTTCTTGGATACATTCTATATTTCTGATTTGAGTCATGACTCCTTGTCTTGTAATATTGTTGTTTTGGCAAACTTTCCCTTAGCCTCATTGCCCTTGTTTAAATATATAGGTCTTTTGTATGCTTCAGCGACCAAGGATGTGTTATGTCAAGTAAAGAGGAGTGTTTGGGGTTCAGGTTTCCTATTCGCTGTGTCATGTCTAGGCCCTAGGCTTAGGTCGTGACATCTGTAACCAATTATGGATCATACTTAGAGAGTTGGTTGAACTTGAGGGCATACTCCCTGGCACTCATTGAACCTTGCTTGAGGCTCATAAACTCTATCATTTTAGCCTCCCTTAGCTTGATAGGAAAGAACCAGTTGAGCAATGCGACTTTGAACTCCCCTAAGGAATAGTATCATCATCTCTCCTCTCCAACATCCATTATGCAAACCAAATTTGAGCCACCCCTTTGAATTGTCAGGCTACCAACTCCGCATTTTCCTCTGAATGAACCCTCATGATAGATAACACTTTGTATACCTAATTGATGAACTCTTGGGGATCCTCTTTTGGTCTGGATCCAAAGAACTCCGGTGTGTTCATTCTAGTGAAATACCTAACCATAAAAGCCAGAGTGGTAGCATGAGTGACTTGGGCCCCTTGGTGAATTTGGTTAGTTATAGTACGAGCCAAAATTGTAATAGCATCCCTGAATTCATCTTGGGCTACCCCTCCACCTTAATGAACTTAAGGGGCAAGAAGGGTCGATTGCTCCTCGGGTGTTCGGGCTCTCCTTAGTCTCACACTTGGAATTGGCATGATCTAGAAGAGCAAAGAGCATTCGTTAGAGGAAAAGAATTACATTTACATCTATAGCATGATATAAACCATGAAGAAGTGAAACATTTCCAAAAACACCTCATAACCTCCCATTCATAGTTGTGGCGTGCTTCAGAACCATGAATAAGACTTTAATCGACACAATGTATTGGATTTCAAGGACCATTAACAACCCAGTTCTTTTATACCAAGTTTGTCATGACCCAAGCTTAGGTCCTGAATATGACACAACGAATGGGAACTCAAAGGGACCCAAACAAGCGTCTTAGCATATCAATCACATATCCTTGGTCGCGGAAGCATAACAAATAACAACAAGAGATATAATAGAAAGGGAAGCAGGACTAAGGGAAAACTTAATATTCATAAAGACGTAAAGAGTCAAGATCATAGTATAAGTACATTGTAATATTCAACAATACCTCTTAAAATAGAATGTAGTGGGGGCCAAGACACTTTCTGGGCTCACCCTCAAGATAATAAGTGTTCAACATAAAGAAATATCAAATAGCAAGAGTAACATAAATAGTGTCCTCGGACTTGAGGACTCACAAAAGCTTATCTCCAAAGCACCAAACTACCTACATGGAGGATGATCAAAAGGTGTTCCGATCCCTACATGGTAATATCATGTAGGCATAGAGTTCATTGAAATGTATAAGGTATGTAGGATGTAATACAACAAGACATAATACAATATAGTCAAAATACATAATCACAAGCAATGGGTAGGTATTACTTTAATATGGCATGCATAATCAATTCTTGAAGTAAAACATGCTTGTAAATCATACAACTTGCATAGAACATATAACATATGTGGGAAGAGACCATAACTGACTAAACCAATAGAACTACAACTTGGAATCCAAAGCACATCACCCCCAAATAAGGTGATTGAGGTATGTCACCCCTTTATAAGGTGATTGGGGCATGCCAACCCTCCCCCTCCCCAACAAGGTGATTTGAGGTATATCAACCCTCAATAAGGTGATTGGTCATGTCACCCCCTAAAAAGGTGATTGAGGCATGTCACCCCCTTAATAAGGTGATTGGGCATGTCAACCCCACTCTCCAACAAGGGGTGGTCAACTTGCAACATCATAGATACTTTTCATGAATTCAATACATACATGCAAGATCTTAATCATCATAAAGTAATTTGACTAATAAATCATGTAATAGATCATCAATAACTTGACAATTCTTATCTTGACATTTTATCAAACACTTGGTGGATTCATAATGCTAGTTCAAAATCATGAAATTCAAGAGTAAAATAAATGCAAAAAGTCAATGCAGATCAACCCATCAACATCTATTAAAACCCTCATGTAGGTTACCTTGAAATCCATTATCAAATCTCTTAATAGATCATAGTTTTGTAGCTCATAACATGTATAGTATCAATAGACAAAACCAATTCATAGAATAAGCTCGAAATAGATAGACATGCATAATCAAACAACATTTCATAAAACCCACATAATTTATAATCATTATCTATAATAAGAGATACCCATAGATGATATAACTTGAAAATATGCAATTTTTATAAAAAGGATTATTGGGCTCAATGGGTGAAAAACCCATCGGATGAAACCCGCATACCTCAAACTTGGGTTTTTTTTGAGTTGAGCTTGAAGCAAACTAGAGCTTGAAGAGATTTCTTTAGTTCGTAAGTTAGACTTAAAATGCTTGAAATTTTAATGAGATATTTGGTTAACTCTTGGTGAGGTTTTTTTGAGGGTTTTGAGAGATATAGAGTTGAAAAATGGTTAAATATGGGTGTTTTTACGTATGAGTGGGCATGGGACTATGTCCCCAATTCCCTTGGCTAACACAGGAAAAATTAAGGAAAAACTTGTACTGGTCTACATCTATTCCACTACACGGACTAAACCCGCACCAAATATTATACTGCTCCAAGCCCCTGGCACGTGGCGGCCAAGATGCGGATGCTCTCTGAAAATTATAAATTAGAAAAATCTAGTTTTTGCTATGGATTCTCTAAAATCTAGGTTTCCTGCTCAATTTTCCCCCTGATCGAGAATATATAGTTGAATTTTTAATATCATGCATGGATTTTGAGATATACGGAAATTACATCTATGGGCATTTTCGAAGCACATTTTCGGGTGTTTCAATACATCAACCTAATACCATCATGAAAATAATTCAACTGCAATCCTAATGCCTTTTATAGAAGGTCTTTCTAACAATAGAATAGTAAATATCATATTTGACATTTTGGGAACTTGGATTTCACATTAAAAGAAGAGACGGAGTTTATCCTTAACATACCTTTCCAATAGATGTCCAAATCCATAAAGATTCATCACGAGAGTTGTTCCTTACATCCTAAGCTTCGTAAACATTGTATATAAGTATCTTACATATATCTATGAAAAGTCTATAATTGAACATAAATGGCCAGATTTGCCATATAGCATTTAAGTGAGGAGACATCCGTAGAACTTCGTAAAAATGATTGTAAAAGAGCCCCAAGATTATTACCTGAATACACCAGCTGCAAGCCAGGAATAACCAGCAACAAGATTCACCACTATTTTATAGTCTAAAAATAGCCCCAAACACAGCTAATAGGAGGGTGGGAATAATTGCAAAGTGTAAGGCACGAATTTCTTGGAACACGAGCAAATTTTAACCGTAAAAATGCGAAGAACTTACATAAATAACTTAGGGACCTTGTGAGAGATATATCTTCAATTTCTCTACTATATGGGACTAAAATAGAATTGTTTTGAGCTTTAAAAGGTCAAATTAGCCGACATCTAGGTGGACTTGACCCGAACCGGCCCATGACCCAGTTTCTTGCTTGGTCAGTCACAATACTACAATAACTTTTTATTTTAAAGTTGGATAGATATGCGGTTGTATGTATTGCAAACTAAACTCATAGATCTTCAATTTGATTGGTCATGGCCTCTCTAGATCCTTATATTTTGGGAGATATGGCCTGATACATTTTACCTAAATTTAACAAGAATTTCTTAAAGAAGTTTACGGTAACTTTGGACAACCTTTATCTTGCAAATTTCTTGATTTCAAAACTTAACATATGATCTTTATGTTATTAAAATATCTTTTTAAAATCCATTATTACCAAATTATACACTTCTATTCCCATCCAAAAACTGAAATGTAATTAAACCTTCCAAAACGGGCGTGGTGCCACTCGGGCCATTTCATTAATCTTGAATGTGTATTTAGGGGATTCTTTTGACTTAAAACTTTAAGTCCTTGATATTAACACTTATTAGCGGGCTTATTATCATTTGTTTCTATCCAAAATCATATATGTCTTATATAACATGTCACCCTATATTTATCATGGAAGATAAGAAACACGGGGTCTTACAGTCTCCCTCCACCCCCCCTATGAACATTTGTCTGCAAATGCGTCAACACAGCCCCTTGATTGCATTACTTCTACTAAAATATGATTTTTTAGGATATACCTTTTATCCCTCTGATCATAAATTAACTTCTGAAAAATTCTAACTACTGAGCTTTGTGTAGCTATCCCGTCGCATTCCATATAAATTACACTCCCAACTAATTTAAAATTTAAGTTACTATAAAAAGATGGTTGCCAATTTTTAAAATGCTGAAGAAGTTGGCAACTTATGCAGTGCATCAAAGTATGTTCAAATACGTCAACTGAAATACAATTTGAGGAAAAACAATATTTAATTACTCTTTTTTTGGTGTTGCTTTATCTTTTTTTATTATTCTTTGAAATTTGATGCACCATAAAGGCATATTTGTTCGAGCGAATTCTATAACAAAACATTCAAAACATCAAAATAATTTCATATCTAAAATTTTAGGACTACTATGAAAAGTGCGAAAAGAAAAATATGTGGGCCTCCAACTCTTTCACATGTAGTGTGATTATGCTAGACTATTTATTAACTTTTTACTCTAATATTCAATTTTCAAACCTCCTTATTTTGGATCATATGCATGTCATTAATAAACTTAACTATTAATGTTGTGTCAAATCAAGTTTGATCACCTATTTCTTAATATTTTTCTAGCTTATTTTATAATCACTCACACTTTCTTAATTCACACATTACAATAGGTAACAACCATGCAAACAAAGGGTACTAGTCAACTTTGAAAAGATATGAATAAAATATTATCACCAAACTCACCTAGAAATCAACAACTAGAGTCACCTCCCATTTTTCAATCTTTGATTAATGGAGTTTTAAACTCAAGGGCTTGAAGCCCAGAAAATAGAACCTTTTGTTATAGAGCATTTTTGTAATGATCTAGTCGGCTGGTGATATTGTTCGCTTTGAACCTAGATTTACAAGGCTTTAAAATGTGTCACTAGTAGGTTAAAGCCTATCTACTTATATATTCAACATCTCTCCTGTGTTTTGCGATATGAAACTTCTATCTAATGATGGGTTGTTACAATTTTACCTCCAATTAATAGTGGAGTTCGGAATTCAGCAAACGACGTGCAAATTTTCTTATTAGTTTTTATTAAGTATATATGAAATTAAATAATATATATGTTCATTTCACATAGCTTAAAGGTATTTTTAATTATTTTTTCAATTATAACTAATATATATATATATATATATATATATATATATGTGTGTGTGTGTGTGTGTGTGTGTGCGCGCGCGCGCGCAAGTCAGAAAGAAATATTTGTATTGTTATGTGTAGTGTATGTACATACATCGAATATATTATTATTTTATTAGATTCGGTAACTATAGTTGTTCAAAATCCATAAATTATTTTGATCAAGGTTGAAAATTTCTTCGAATATATTCAACGTAAACTCTGCATTACTAATAAACTAAACCTTCAATGACTGAAAAAGAATTATATAGTTCTAAAAATTCAAGTTTTTAAATTTTTAATATTATTTTATATGTAAAATTTTCAACCTATGGCCAAGTCATTGATGATAAAACTGGTGCACACGTGGTCCATATCCATTAAATTATGTTCATTAGATTTTTTTTATCTGTCCATTTACTTCATGGGACATAAATATTCATTGAGGTGAGAAAAGTCAATGCATTATAATTTAAAAGACTTTAACTTATACATCCAATAATAACTACATTTGAATTCAGAATTTAAAACTTACGTATTCAAAATTTTAGTCTTTTGATAAATTTTCACATATTAAATAATTTGTTTTTTTTAAAAAAATAGAAGGATTACATCAACATCATTAAGTTTGGACGAACCCCTAACTAAAACTTTAGGTCCACCTATATACTGCATTTTATTAGGTAATTTACTTTATTTTTCAGGTCACTAGTCACTTTTCTTAAAAACTATAACTATAATTATCTTTTAGTTGATCATAAATATAATTAAAAAATTGGATTATTAGTAAATAAAAATTAAATTTATTTTAGAATTTTAGTATAATTATGATTGAATTGTAAGTCAATTGAGTTAAACGTGATGGAGTATAATGTAAGGATTTACCATAATTTAGATTGACAAACATAAACAATCTCACATGAAATACTATCATAAATTCAAGATCGTAGAACTCTATGAATTTCACATAACACATTAGTTTAGTCAAGAAAACATACCAGAATCGGTCATGAGATCTTGACTCGATCGCTTGGATGGAAGTCTTTTTCTTGTTCTTGAAAAAATATTAGTTTTCTCTCTCTTGACCTTATACTGATTTCTTTCAAAAAGCATATTGATGGAAAGTGCATTATCATTCAGTATTTCTAGGCAAAGAGAGGACCAGTTACTTTAGTTCCACTTTCCATCATCATGGGTAAAAGAAGTTATAATCATAATATAAACGTCATAACTCCCTCTACCATATCATAACTTCCCATTATCCTACCTATAACTTCCAACTAACATACCCACAACTTCCCACTAATATAAGTAGTAGGTGGTGATAGGAAGTTACGATAAGAGTGGTCACGAGAAATTATAGTAACTTCCACCAATATAGTGGGTGGAGGATAGTTACATTAACTTCCACTAACATGGGTAGTGGGTAGTTTCATAACTTTTTCAAACATTATCCACTTGAATTTAGTTAGTAATTAAAAGTTGAACCAAGATTAATATTAGCGTGAGTCATATACGTGGACCATAAAAACTAACATTCTCGCACTTGGCACATGTAACATCAATAACTTAATGGTTTAATAAATATTTCAATTACTATGTGCACATTACTAAATTCAACACCATTTGTCATTTTGAATAAGTCAACTAATACGAGTCATGACGGTCATATATCCCTTCTTTGATATAATTCCTTCCATATACCACAATATTAATATATTACTTAGCAGAACATTTAAATTCATAATGGTCCAACTATAATCTTTAGAATATCTTTATCTAAACTAAGACCTGTCAACATCATTCTCAACATAATATATACAAGAGAAAATAGGTAATAATAACAGAAACATACATATTTGAGATCAAAGTGTCAATTTCTTAAACATAATAAAATCTTTACAAATAGTCATTCATTGCTATTCATAAGACCCATTCTTTCAACATGTTCAATAAATGTTTTGGGTGATAATCCTTTCGGCAAAGGATTAGCAATAATAAGTTTGATGCTTATACATTCAATTGATACTTTATGTTTCTAAACTTCTTCCTTAACTAAAAAGTATTTCAATTCCATATGCTTAGCACCCTTTGAATACTAATCATTTTTAGAGAAGAAGACCACTGCCATATTATAATAGGAAAGTTTCAGTGGCTTGGAAATACTATCGACTAGCCCAAGTCCTGAAATAAAGTTATGCAACAAATTAGCCTGTTGTGGCATCAAAGCATGCCACAAATTCAGCTTCCATTGTGGATGCAACTATAACAAACTGATTTGCAGTCTTTCATGAAATTGCTCCTCCAGCTAATAGGAACAAATATCTAAATATGGATTTCCTTATATCCACACAACCAGCATAATCTGAACCTGAATATCCAACCACAATAAGATGATCAGATCTTCTGTACGTAAGCATATAATCTTTTTTTTTCTTGCAAGTATCATAACACTTTCTTTATAATCTTCCAGTGTATCCACTCTCGGATTACTTTGGTAACACTCCATTATCCTAATAGTAAAACTTATGTATGGTCTGGTACATGTCTAGGCATATATTAGGCTCCCAATAATAATGCATAAGGAATATCATTCATTTTCTTACATTCCAATTCATTCTTTGGACATTGATTGAGACTAAATTTACCTTCTTTTTGAATTGAATGGGACTGGATGAGCATTTGTTTATTCTAACTCTCTCTAACACTTTATTAATATAGGCTTTCTGAGATAATACCAACAATCCTTGTGATCTATTCTGAAATATTTCTATCCGAATCATATACGATGCCTTTCCTATATCTTTCATTTCAAAGTTGTCAGAGAGATATTTCTTGGTACTGTGCAATAAACCAAGATCATTAGTAGCAAGCAAGATGTCATCAACATACAAAACTAACATAATAAACTTACTCCCACTTATCTTTAGATATATATACCTATCAACGGTATTTTTCTTAAATCCTAAGGTGACAATAGTTTCAGTAAACTTAAGATACCATTGTCGGGAAGCTTGTTTTAAGTCTATGTATTAACTTTTTAAGTTTACACACCGTGTGTTCCTTTCCTTTGATAGAAAACCCCTCAGGTTGATTCATATATGTTAGACCCCGTAAGTTAGAACCCATAAGTCCTTAATTGGTTCAATTTGGTAATGTTTGGGACCAAAAGTTAATTTTGCTCTAAGTTAAATCCTTAAGAATAAAAGTGTATGGGGTCATGTGTGTGTCCAATTCCTATTGGTCCATGTGTGGATTTGAGTCTATATATGTATATATAGCATGGTGAGTTATCTTATAACAAGAGTGGGAGTTTATACTTAGAAAAATATTGGGGAAAAGCTTGTTCTCACAAGCTGTAGAGTTCGGCCAAGTTCCAGGGAAAATAAAATTTTTTTTCTTTCGAGTTTTTGATTATTTGACACTTCCAGCTTGGTATATTGGATCCCATAAGTGGCATAGAGGTGTTAGTTCGTCAAGAAAATGCTTGGTTCGACGGCTAGGAAGATGTGAGTCTTGTAAGGAGCTTGAAAGGTATGTTAATTTCTATCTTAATTTTTGTTAATTAAAGCTTGTGGGTGTGTTAGGGGTGTGTTGTAATGAAGGTAAAACATGAAAAAATAAGTTGGTTATTAGTTGAATTTTGAATTTTGAATTTTGAATTTTGAATTTGGAGTTGAAATTGAGGACAAGTTGCTTATGAGGATATATGAATTTATAGTTATGAGTTTATGTTTATTTGTCATGGAAATAGTCTTTGTGGGCTGAAAGAAGTGTTGGGAAAACTATATTAATGTTTACATG